>JAVSCE010001580.1:0-45357 GCA_032199065.1 Smutsia gigantea | reverse complement strand
ATAGAAGACATACTGAATAGTGACTGAACTGTAATAAATGAGAAGCAACTACTTAGGTAACATTAAAAAACAGAAAAAATTACACAATATTTTTTTCCTCTTTAAATATATACATCACTGTCTGAAAACTATCTTCAAAGCTAGAATATTGCTTTCTTTCTACTTGATAAATTAATTTCATGGAGCAAAAACTGTCAACTCCAGCAGTAGTAGTGACTGTCGGGCACACTTAAGAGAAGGATCCGAAGGCCATGTTTCATCTTGATGAAAAACAGCATTATAATAAGGTAAAGGCCATGTGCATATCAGTGATGGGTGAGTAACCAATTTTACTCATTGAGGCAAAGGATGTAGAGGAAAGAGGGCAGACTTGGGAGACAGTTTTGAGTCAAATCCATGTTTCCACTCTTATTAGAAGAGTGCTGAGGTGAATTAATTTCTCTAAATCTTGGTTATATTATCTACCACATCTCAGTAATATCTACACTGTAAGGATGTTTTTAGGCTTAAAAGAGATTTTTACACATCTAGAGAACCATGCTGAGTGTAGATAGGCAACGAATACTAGCTTCACCGCCATGCACACTTATAAGTAGTGGTGAACACTGAACATGTGTAGTAAAGCAAAATATACTCTATGTAACCCAGTCTTTTTTCTGGTAACACACATGCTTCCTTCTGGAACTGCAGTCACCCCTGGGTGATGTCTGCTATGACACTATCTCTTAGCACTGAATGCGAATGTCTTCCGCCGTGAGAGCTTCCAGGGGCTTACTCTATTCTTTCCTAAAATGAAGGAAAAGCCATCTCTGGGCATTACTGAATTATTTGTTTATCATGTATAATATCCTGTAGATATAATGATCACAATTCCTCTCTTCAAAGATACCCCATTAGCCAGCCAATTATGTTGGTGATCTGTTAGTCTCCTTTACAGCCCAAATGCTCCCTGCTCTCCAATTCGCATGAACCTTTAAGAATGCCGTATGTTCAAACTGCTTTACTCCGTACTTAGTCCCTTTCCTACTATTATCCCCATCTGTGTAACTGCATGCTTTGGGGAATGGATACTTGACTTTTCACTGGTTTTAAATCCAAATTACTGCCCGGTTTGTTTACATGTGCTATCTTTAATTGCTTTCTTCGGGTATTTAATTTGTTGCATGTTTACTTGACTAAAAATCTTGGTTAAAGCAGTCTTTTCTGAGAAAATGTGGAAAGTTTCCAAGTTGCCCATCTTTCTCCTAGTTTGCAGTTCTAAGGATATGACAACTATGTCTCAGTATGGTTGATGAAACACATCCTGTCTTTGTCCCTGTATCACCGCAGAGTAGTTTTCAGAGTCTACATTTCCTACAATTATCTCATCTTTCTTTTCTTTCTGCCATTTAACTCAGGTGAGGAAAAGACACAAAGCCTTCCAATTAATTAAATTTTAATTAATTGCCATTAATAATGACATTTAAAGTCAAATAATGGCTATATGGCTGCTGGGGGGGTGTTACCAAAATGATGAAAGGTTGTAATAACCTTGATTATTTTGATTGGCTTGATGTTATTAACATCAGCACTATTTGAGTATTTGCTTCAAGATTGATTTTGACTGTCTCTTCCAATGGAAACGTCCAATTATCTTCATATATCCCTGAAGAAACTGGCTGGCGTACATGGCAAATACAGAATTACCTAAATGATCACTTTGCTTTGGCCAAAAATGATTATTTTTGGTAAAGGGTTTTCCAAGAGGTCTGAGTAAGGAGGACGGTTTATCATTCTTTTGCAATGGAGGCAGTTTAAGAGAATCCTTTTGTTCCCTGTCCCTAATTTATGACGGGACCAAATGATTTCATGAATGATACTGGATTATTTTTCTGTCTTATATAGCCAATAATAATATGGAAGTATGTTGTAAAGCTATTTGGGTCAAGATTCTTTCTATTTAGAAAGAAAGGTTTTGCTGCGTACTTCAGAATACACATTTTCTAAGAGCAGAATATGAAAGGTTCCAGAAGGGCATTCAGAAGTCACACACAAGTTTTAATTTATGAGCCCCCTTACCAGTGGACAGATGTAAGGTTCATAAAAGAGGTATTATTTTGCCAGTGCATCTCAAATTAGAGCTCCAGAGACACACCTCAGGGAGTTCCAAATGAACACAATGCTCAAGTAGGATGCATCTTCTGTGAATGTTCATTCTACCTGAAATCTTGGGGGGAAGATAAATCAATTAACTGGCAAAAATTTTTTCTTTTAAATTAACACATATAGATAAATTATTGAACAGAAAGTGAAGCCTTCTTGATTAGACATGAGACTTCAAAAACATTCCAGTCTGGTGGTGAGCTCCTGTATGCAATGACCCGCTGCTGCAAGGGGAACGTGACCATTCTTCACTGTCCCTAGTATTATGTTGGCAGAGTTATTTTATAAAGTATGGCCTTATTTAATTTGAAGTATCATTGTATTGTCTCTCATAGCAAAGCCTATCTAGAAGACTTATCCAGAGGCTAACACATCTGACCATAAAGAAATATTTGTTAATCCACATCTACACACATGTACACAGTTAAGAGAAGTTGGAGAAACAACCATAGACACTATACATTGCCTTTCAATATCTTATCACTGCCATGGATGTTTGTAAATGAAGGCAGGCAGTGATCATGACACACAAGTATCAAGGAAAATTGACATGAATTCATGCATATATAACTTTTTTTAAAGTTTATTTTGATATCATTAATCTACACTTAAATGAGCAATATTATGGTGATTACACTACCCCCTTCATCAGGTCCCCCTCCCCACCAACCCCATTCAAAGGACACCATCAGTAGAACAAAAAGACATCCTATAGTATGGGAGAATATATTCATAAATGACGTATCCGATAAGGGGTTGACATCCAAAATATACAAAGAACTCATGCACCTCAACAAACAAAAAGCAAATAGTCCAATTAAGAAATGGGCAGAGGACATGAATAGACACTTCTCCAAAGAAGAAATTCATATATAACTTTTATACCTACATTATCTGAACCATATGCTCTGAGGTGGGACTAACTCACCACTTTACTTATGATACTGAAAAAGTGAGTAACTGGTACCTGAGTTGAGGTAATCCTGAAATGACAATAGGAATAGGTATCCCATAAGGTGCTTGGAGTACGTTATGAGTCTGAATACATAATTCAGGTTACTAGTACTTTTTTATAAAACATTTTGTTTTTCTGGTAAAGTAAAGTAACTTTAAGGAATACAACATAATATTATTATACAACAACCCTCATTCACTAGAACCTCAGTCACTGGAAATTAATAATAATTTGAACTCTGCTGTACTGAACTGAGCTGGGCTTTGCCAGCACTTAGCAAGATAGTCAAATTACCAAGCAAGATTTCAGAACGACTGACCCATCTGAAGGAAGAAACATCATTGATATTTCTATTATTGCTATTGTGTCAAATAAGAAATACCTGCTAAACGCATGATTTTGTCTAAGAAAATTATTACTTGGTTGTAATTTCAAACTTTTCATGTTATGTGTGAAAGCGAAAGATGGAATATTGCATTTCTAGAGGTGGTTATTTAATTTCAACTCAAATCACAATTTCATTTTCTAATTGGTCTAAGATATATCAGTCACATTTATCAAAACACTCTGACATCTAAATCCTTTCCTAAGAGATTTGCAGTAATCCGCATCGAGCGTTACTCTATTTGTCACCTCGTGGCCTGAACATGTATGTACTTGAAGTTATAGCTTGCCCATCATCCATGTACCCTTACCATATAATTGTGACCAATAAAAGAAAACTATACAGAAACAGGATAAAAAAGAGTACCTTTCATAGGTATTACTTTTTATGTAGATTTCTCTTGTTATGGACTACATCATGAAATTTCTTCCAAGTGTTTGGCATCAGTCCACTCACACTATTCTCACTCTCATTCTCTCTCTCCCCACTCCTCCTCCTGCATCCCAGTCGCCCTCTCTCCTTCATAATGAAAATAATGTTAAAGATATGTATTGCTAAAAAACAAATCAATGAATAACTGAATAAAGTGATTAAACACTTAAGGCGCTTAGGAAAAAGAATGCTTTGTCTTCTCTGGACTAGGAGATGAGCATGTAGTTCCAAGCCTCCTATAGGGGGAGCTGCAGCACTACTGAACACTGAAGACCTGACCTTCCGTTAGGTGCCTACTTAACACAAACAGAAAATACGAAGGGCTTATTAACATGTAATTGTGGAACACAATTTTTTTTTCTCTCTTCACAATGTCACAGATGTCAGCTGAATGTGTCTAAGGAAGTTGATACTATAATCTGTTGGTAAAACACAGTATTTTTTGTTTTGTTTTGTTTTGTTTTTGGAAGAACATAGACCAGGTGGCAAGAAGGCACTGCATTAAATGTGGGCTGCATAACACACCAAAAGATAGATAACTTCACAAAAGAATAAAATGATACAATTTCAGAGGAATGAGGGACAAAGGAGCAACTCTCCCCCATCCCCTAGTCCCATTCTTCTGAACCAATAGCAAGGGGAAGCATCACAATACCAATTTTAATAAATGTATGCCGAAACCTAATAACTGATATTTGGAAATGTGGTTTTGTAACAGATGATCGAATCATCATGGAATGGAGAGAGGAAGTAATTAAGACAAGATCTGGCAACTATTCTGTGTATGCTGAGAAGCCCCAGGCTATAACTCACTAAATTTAATTAAGTTCTAATAGAAACCTTCGTGTCTTTATTTATTTCCTATTAGCTAAGGATTATGAATACTAATTATTTTCAGTTATTGTTTTCAAGAGAATCTAACAATCTAAGCTGAAGTATAAATCAGTTATTGATAAAGAAATACTTTAAAAGAGCTGATGACTATAATAATGAACTGAAATAATCTGCAGATTTGAAGCAAAGTTCCTAGGGTTATAAAAAGTATTAACCAATAAAGACAGTTAAAATCTAGCAAAGTTGTCCTTAAGTAATGAAATTATATCTTTTGTAAAATTAAGTATCTAAATGAAAAATATGGTATCTTTCAATGGTGCAATTGATAGAAATTGCTTTGTTATTTGCTTCTCCAATTTACCCAAAGAATTATAAGACATCTTAGTAGATGTCTTATTTCAAGTCAAGGAAAGTATTCAATTTTATGATTATGTTTTTAGATAATAGAGCTGGTTATATTACAAAAGCTTAAATATTTATAATGCTTTATACCTGGCTGATTTATACAGACTATGAATAGACCATTTACAATTTTTCTCTGAAGCTCTCTTTTCTCTTTTATAGTCACTAAATTCAATGCCTGAATCAAGCTCATAAATTACATAAATTATTGGTTAGTGCAGTTACTATAGCTCTTTCCACAAGCTAAAACCTTAATCATAACCTTTGTAATGCATAAATTGACAGTGAAAGAGCTAACAGTTTTTTTTAACCTCAACCAACTTTTAGTAATTAATTATTCTGAAATTTACTAAATGGATGATAGAAAACAATGAATTTTAAAGTTTTTAGTGATGGCACAGCAGAATTCTTGTTGAGGATCTGAAAGAATATAATATATACATAAAGAAAACTGAGTTTGTGGCAAAAATATTTACTTCTTTTTACAGAAAAATATATTTTTATATCCTTTACAGGCTCAAAGTTCTACTGATATCAAATAATCTCACTGATGTTATTTCTCTGAAACGGGTATCAGAAGAGCTAGTTAAAGTTCATAGGATAAATGACTATTTTCATCTCCAAGGCTGTTTTATACTACCTTTCATCTTTCGAATTTTAAAGTCTTTGGCATGTGAAATGACTAGGTGAAGAAATCATAAGAGATAAATGCAACCTGATTTGGAACAAAAGAAGAAAATAAAATCTGGGGTTAATCAATTAGTTTACTTGAAAAGTAATGTTAATTAATTTAAGAAACATTCAGTGGCATTTTGTCTGGCACTGTAATAATCCTGAAAATAAATAGTACTGAGAAGATACCATGCTTGTTCTCTGATGGATAGGTCTAAATACCTGGCAAACCTAAGGATCTGGATAGGGAGAGGAGAGACATGTAAAACTCGAGGGAGGCCTGTATTTACGCAGGTACAGAGAACTCAGTGATCCCAGTAGAGAGACAAGGAAAAGGAAGAAAGGAGTTCAAAGAGAACTTCCCAAAGGCTGTGAATAATGGAAGTGTCCTGAATAAGTGCAAATATCAGTTAATCCCATTATTCCAATGAGAGACAGGCGCACAAGGGAAGCACACACTCAAATGTAAATATTTTGGTCAATTTAAATATAAAACCATAGGGAAACAGAAGAAAGTCAAATACCTACTTATAATATCTGATTTTATTATTTAAGTTACATATGTTCATATCTCCTATAGAAATATTTGAAAGTATGTCTTTATTCCACTTGTATTTAATGAAATAACTGTATTAAAATGCTTCAAAGTCAACATCAATGTCTTCCCTTCACCTTACTCCCTTTTCTGCATCCTGTAGTACAGTGTTCTAGAGCACATATTCACCACTTCAGTCTGAGTTATCTGAGATACAACTGGTTTTTGAATTTGCATTTGGCATTTTTGCTGGAAATGTGAACTGAAGCCTACAGTGCCTATTTGCATATTATGGAGACCTAAAGAAAAAGTATTCTGTTGGCATACATTTGTGGTCTGCATAAGATAACTCCTTCTGATAATTCTTTTAAAAGTAATCTTGACATGATTTATTCTCAGTAACATTTGACAATTTAAACATTGATAAGTGAGATAACGGTTTTCTACTTGTTGGTGGGGAGCACTGCTCAATTCGCATTTCCCAGAGCTCAGGAGTACTTAAAAAAGGTTCACAGTGTGTAACTTCGGGGTCATGATAATTTAAGCTTTTTAAAACTTTATTTGCTGCTATGCAGTGTGATATAACAGAAAGAAAATGTAATAGGTGATAGTTTTCTTTTTTCAAATGACATAACCTTTTTGTGTGTGTCTGTGGAGCATTTGATAAAGTGAGGCTCTGTGGTACACCTGCAAAAAAGAAAGCTGGGCTTTACTACTGGTGATACAAACACTGTAAAGTGTAAAGTGTGGAGTGACAGGACATAAAACTGGGAAGGTCCTTGGAACTCTTGTACACTGCGCTACGGGTTTGGAACTGTGTGGAGTTGGCATTTAGGTATAAGGGGAGGTGGGAGTGGGGCTGGAAGAGGTATATGATATAGTCTAGAAATCACCACACGTCATATTCAAGTGATATTTAGGAGTTACAGTAAATAGCATTAGGCTGAATAATCCATTAGAAACATATGTCTTAATCTATCAAGTTTGAATCCACTCGACATTTTATCCCAAAATGATTTATAGATTTTGGCATGAGCTAGACAGAGTGCCTTGCTTTTAAATATTCGCACAATGCAATTGCCATTCTGGAATCACAGATGAAGCCATTAGCAACACAGTAGCATTCTGGGCTTCTTTTTTATAAGTTTATATACATTCTAATATAGACTGCTGGCTTTTAAAGATTTTCTTTCCTTGAATTTGGAAAGGACTAACAGTGAACTTCGAAGGAGTTCTCCCAGCTAAATTTGAAGAATATGAAGCTAAATGCTCTGCAGATGGGTGCAGAGTATAAGATGGAGTATATAAATGCTTGAATGGGAAGAAAGAGAAGTAGGAGAGTAGCTTTTCATCTGCTCAGGTTCTGAGAACGTGTAAACTATTAGCAGTGTCTTTCCTTTTCTCTTCTACTCCTGCTTTCCACTCACATGGTCCTAATTTCCTCTCATACTCACTTTTCAAATCCAAAGTAGAGGCGAGTAGGAAAGGACGAACCACATTAAAGAAAAAGATTTACACATTTCCACTCTGCTCCAGAACTCAGTGAAAATTTCTCTTTGTCTTCATTACAGTCTCCAACTTTATGCCATTAATTCCATTCTGGCTTACAGAGTCCTATCACTCTTGAAATTGTTCTTATAAAGGTGAGGTTGACAAAAATCCAATGGACACTTCTTTGATCTCAATATCAAAGCAGTACTGAGTTGATCTCATCTACGTCTATGGGCTTTTAGGCCACTGCCCCTCAGTGCTTTTCCCTGAGCCTATCTGGCCTCTCCATCTCAATGAGCTGGTTCTACCATCTGTGAACCACCCTCAAAATACTTCTAAGTCCTAGTAGCTTTACCCTGCAAGATTTACAGTTATAGATCATCTTGTCATCTCTTTGTTTGATGGGTCCTTAACACTCCTGAGCTGCCACTGAGCTTGGAGTCCCCGACCTGACTGGTCTCCTGCCTACATTTGTATTTTTAGAGGAAAAAAACCCCTCATTATTTGTTTTTGCCATGGTGCACATATACAGACTTTTTCACATAGTATGGAAAATATTTGGGATACAGATTGGGTTGGTAACCCAATGGTTTATAAGTGAAAAATGGTTTGTAAGAAGACATTCCAATTCCCTTCTCTTCACTTCTCTGTGAGTTTCCTACATACTGGGTTGAGAGGCCTTCTTTCAGAATCTATGTGTCTCGTGGGGGTCACTGGCTTTACAAAGAGATTTCATGCCTTCTTCCTTGACATATAAATAATAAATGAATATACCTAGAGTTGAACAGTTTTTTTTCTATCCGTCAGTTGGTATGTAATCAACCACTCCAAAATGTAGTTTGCTCACAAATCTGCAGTTTAGGTAGGGGATGGTGGGGACAGCCTGTCTCTGTTCCATGCACTGTTATCTGGGATAGCTTAAAGGCTGGAACCTGGACTCATCTGAAGGTGTATTCCCTCACAAGTCTGTGCCTGGGCTTGGAAAAACTAAACAGCTGAAGGCAGGAACAAATGAGGTGCCTTTGGTTTCTCTCTCTATCCTAATGTAGCCTCTCCATAAGGTCTATCCAGCACGGTGGCTTCAAGGTAGCTGGACTTTTTACCTGTCAATTAGTTCCGCATTTATAAAACTTGTGTCCCAAGGTGAAAGAGAGTCTAACAGAAGCCACATCTCCTTTTAGAACCTAATTTCAGAAGTCACATAGCATCACTACATTATATTCATGGAGGCACACACAAAGCTCCTCCCCACCCACTGCTCCCAGTTCAAGGGGAGTGGGTACAGACGCCATCTCTTGGCAGGGGCAGATCAATATTCTAGTCATTTAGCAAAATACAGTCTGCTATTCATTTGTAGCCGAGTAACGTTTTCTCTTGGTCCAAATAAAGTCATTGCCCCATATGGTTACATTATATTGAATACAGTAAGTGAATGCTTACTGCATTACTAATGGGTATTTTGCTTGGGAAAACTGAGTAAATATTGCAGTGTAAGTCTGGATTAATAATACACTATATCACTTAGGACCCCAAAATAAACGCCTTGGAAGTAGAGTCATTTGAAGCAATTCAAAAGATATAAAATGGATATAAACTTAGTGTGAGAAAAATACGTTTGAAAAGGCCACCTACCCTTCAAAAGCTATAAATGAACATATCCTTTTCAGCAATTACAGAAGCAGCCAGAACATTAAAAGTGCTCTTCAAATATAAAGTATAGGATCTAGAAAATGCATCACTTTTATGTCACTTCTATTTCATTTTTAATTTAAACCTCCATCAGTCTCCCCTTCCTAATTTGATCCACCCATTTCCCCCTTGTACATTATAGTCATTTAAAACATAATCCCTTTTTATAATAGATGGTTTTTCTAAGAGTAAAATAACTTCAATTATAAGACCGAAGGAGGAAAGGTTGAAGTTAAATGCTTCAAATAATTCCTTACTAAGTACCCAGGAACAGGAAATCAAGAGTGCTGACATGGCAGAGCAGAAGAAAAAATAGCAAAGGAGAATTTTCTTCAACAGTGACTGACCCCCCTGATGATTTCCGCATTAAGTTACAACTTACTGGCTGTTACTCTACCCAACCAACAGCTGAATAATGAGTCATTTTTATCATATGCAGCATCCTAGAAGAACCATTCCTAAGAAGTTAGTGAAAGAGCTGTCTTGAATTACCCTCTTCAAAGAACTGACTCCAATAAAAGTTGCAGAAACCCTTTCCCTTTCTCTTCACTGATCACACCCATACATGCACATCTTGTTCTCACTGCTCACTGCTTGCTTCCTCTACTGTTCACATAGCTAAAAGCATTTTGGGCTTCTTTCTTTATAATATCTAGTTTAATCCTGAGAGAGCCCCTATTGGTAGCCAATAAAACATAGAATGGAGTAGATATGATATCATGAGATCTTAAAATCATATTCTCTTAGAGGCTTATATCTGTTTGGAAGTACAAAGGAGAAAAATGTTTAAAATTGACATCCTTATGAGAAGACATATGATTACTCCTTTTAACTCAATCAATAAAATCAGACCACAGTCTCTAATGTATTAGAATGAATATTTGCCCATTCTCTCCGTCCCAGCCACTCACTTCTCCTGAAGTAGGGAGGGTGACTCATGTTGTGAAATGTGTCCTCTCTTGGGTACAGTCCATACATCAGAGGCCTCCGTTTTTAAAGCTGACTGTACTAATCTGCGTTGGAGGCAAGACCTACTCCTCCAGTTAATAGGCTAGTTAAATGTCTGCTGGGAAGACTCACCTTGTCTCCTTATATGGGTTCCTAGGGGGAATAGTAGGTACTCGAAGGAGTGAGGATAAGGAAGTACACTTTGGCCTCAGAATTTCTGACAACTTAGTTTCATTGGATATAAAATACCATCATGTGGTATCTTAATTTTAATTTCACTGATGCAGTTGAACATAATATTCCTGTTTTCATCTATTAAATTACTCCTTTACAACTTATAGATTCTACTTAAAATACCTATTATAGATTGATTTATAATATATTCTGATAAAAAGAATTCTTAATATCAATATATTAGAAGTTATCTATCTCAGAGGTGCAGGATTTTATCCATGTCCATAGCTAGGGGTAATTGCCCTGCCTCATATATCAGTTGAAGGAAGTTTCCTTCTATTTCCAGCTGGCTAAGAATTTTTAAAATCATGAATGGTATTGAATTGTGTAGAAAGTGTGTAGAGCTAATTATATGTGATCTTTTTGTTTTTAAGTTAGCATGGGGAGTTTATGTATGTTACAATATTAAACAACTCTTGTATTACTTGTTTGATCTAAAATTGACTCTTGGACATTAATTGATATATTTGATATACTTATATTTTGTTTATGTAATATCAGTCTTATAGAATGAGTTCATTGGTGGTACTTATTTGTCTATACTCTGGATACTTTATAGAAGACTGCAAGTATCTTTGAGTTAAAAGTTGAAGATATTGCCCATAGTTCTGGGGTTGGTGCTGATTTATGGGGAAAAAAACAAAACTATTCAACTTCTCTAATGAATATATTTTAGTTATTTTGTCTCTGAGGTGATAATTTAATGATTTCTAACATTTACAAGTTATGCTTTTAAAATTTTTGGTATTTTTTGAGAGTGTCTCTTATACCTCCTCATGTTTTATTCCAGTGTTTCATTTTTAAAATATTTAATACAAAGTTTTTTTATATCGTTCACCTGATGATTCCAGTATTTGAGTTCTTGGGAGTCTGAATCTTTTATGGATTGTTATGTAAAGTTGGGCATGGGGTATCAGACTCCAAGTGGAGTGGGGGCATTCCTGGGCATGATACCCAGCATGGAAGTCAGAGACCAAGTAGGATGACGAAGGCGTCACTATATTGAGGTCAGTGTGTCTGAACCTGATTACAGTGAAGACACCATTCCTGTGGGTAAGGTCTGTGTTGGTAAGCTGGAGCAGAAGTGGACAGTCAAAAGTTACATGCAGATTTTCAACTGCACAATGATTGATACCCCTAACTCTTGCACATTGTTCAAGGGTAGTTGTATTGGTTAAGGCACTCTTTGGAGATGTTGCAGGTTTAGTTCCAGACCAGCGCAATAAAACCAGTATTGTAATAAAGTCTGTCAGATGAATTCCTTGTTTTCTCAGTGTATATACAATTTACGTTTACACTATAGTCTATTAAGTGTGCAATAGCACTATATCTAAAAGAATACTATACATACCTTAATTAAAAAAATACCTTATCACTAAAAAATGCAATCCATCAGCTGAGCTTTCAGACAGTTGTGATCACTGATCACAGATCACCATAACAATTATAACAATAATAATGAAAAAGTTTGAAGTATTGCAAGAATTACCAACATGTGACACGGAGACATGGAGTGAGCAAATGCTGTTGGAAAATGGCACCAATGGACTTGCATAACGCAGGGTTGCCACAAACCTTCAATATGTAAAAAAATGTCATATCTGTGAAGCACAATTAAAGCAAAGCTTGATAAAACAAGGTATGCCTGTATGTCAAAAACCACTTATGTATATAACCTATATTTTTGAGATCATATGAGCCCTGAGAAGAAAATCAGGCATGAATCAGTATTTATCAGCCTCTACCTCCATTCATTTGTGGGAAATCCGTATCTAAAATTGTTTCAAATTGGTTCCAGGAACACCTAGAGAGTTAACTCGTGTCCCTTTGGCCAAAAGGTGGCACCAGCCATTATGCTACCATTACTCTTTAGTTCCCTATGCTAGCGAGGTTTCCTCTTTCTGCTGATGCTAACAGGCAGCAACAATTTTTGTCATTTGTGCAGAAGTTACTGCTGCTGTTCATGCCTGCCAAAGGCAGTGTGTTCTGGTGGCTAGCACCTGCTGATGCTCCCATCCTGTTGGCTAATACCTGGTACTGAGAGTGATTTTGTCTGAGATGAGAGTATTATCTCCTGTCATTGGCAAAGCCACTCACACGCTGATGTCATCCTTGGGGAAAAAAATCATTTCTTCACGAGAAGCAAAAACTGCTGTAATGACACATCTGCTTCTTGTGTTAAATCGGTTTTAGCTTGTCATTTTTTCCCCAACTACTAGGACTTATGTCAAGAGTTCAAGAGATGGAAAGGAGCACAACCTAAGTGGCATTTAACCCCTCCCTGCAGTATCTCTCCTCGCCTTGAGCTCATCATGTTTGCCTTTTTTTCTCTTCTCATTAGGTTGTCTCTCCAAGAAGCTACCTGATAAGCCCGCCTCTACCTTTCCTTTAGATATGCACAGATATGAGTAACCCTAAGAGTCATTAAAGCTCTGACTTAAGTTTACCACCCTACACATTCCATAATGTGTACATGAATGCCCATCTAGCTCATATGCAAATACGAGCATATGTGTAGTATGTATGCTACACAGTTTTTCAGAAAGGTACATACCAAACTCCATTAGTCTATACTGCATGGCAAGTTCATTACTCTCATTTATACTGAAAAAGGCATTAGTGGCTTTAAGTGAAACCTGTACTGAGTTCCAAGGACATCATGGAACTTCCATGAAATACATGGTCTCTTGCTTCAAACTTTGTTCAAAAATCTCACTTAAAAAAAAATAACCACAGACATATATACAGAAAGCATCAGCCCGCATGATATTACAAAATCATTGTTTACTTGTGCAGATACTGTCTACAAAGCTGTAGTAACACTAAATTATCTATATTAAAAATTATAAACAATTGAACACTTTTAATCATTTTTAATTAAGGCAATTTAATAGCTTTCTAAAATTATTTCATTGGCTCAGATAAAATAAGTTTAGCGGCTTTATTTTAATGAAAATAAGCATCACATGTATAAAATAATTTAAAATTGTGATATTGAAATGCACAAATTTTAGTATCCTTCAACATATTGAGCTAATATAGATTAGCCAGTAAAGAATGGTTTCACTGCTTCAGTAAACAGCATGATCATGGAACTTTTGTCTTTTAAGGAACCAAGTTAGTAGTAATTAAAAATGTACATTAGATGAATAATACAGTTCCTTTTAAGAAAGGGTCTTCATTTGTAACACTTGGATGCTAATGTATAATTTAAATTCCTTTGGGACTTTCAAATAAAGCAAAGTAGTACACACATATACTCTCATCCTAAAATAAAAAGCAAAACTTTTATAGAAGGAAACCATTTCAAAGCAAAAGATTAACATTACAAATGGGAAAAGACAAATGATAATTTCAAAGTTTCCAGTAGGATACATACAACAGCAGCTACTAAACAGGATGAAAGGGTGTTAAAACAGTAATTATTTTCGTGATACCATCTTTTCTAAATGACAATTTCATTTTTTTAATTTTAGTTTTTTTAAATGTCCTTTCTCCTTTCAGTTTACATCCTCATTAGTTTTATTATCTTAATGTAGTAGATGGATTATAAATAATAGTTTGCATGCATATATTATCTTTAAAAATTAATCATGTTAATTTAAGGAGGGAAAACCCAAAGATAATAAAAAAGATATTAAAATTAGGAGAATTGAGTTTTTTTTAATGAGCTTTAAAATTTTTTACTGTATTATATGACACCAGGCTATGGGCTGCTCCTTGGGAAAGAGGGTAGACGAACATCCAGTAAGCTCTTGTCTACTTCTTGGGCATTTCCCCTTTGTCCATTAAGGCATTTACATCCTCAATCATTATTTGCCCAAATTGATTTTGTGCTCCATTGAATTATATATATTAATAATAATGCACTTAGGACCTTCTCATGTGTAGAGCATTTCTCTCCCCTTTTAAAGATTTGAGTCAGGTAGGTTTTAAACATTCAGGCATCTGCATAGGAGTTATTTTTCCTCTCATTTCCAGCTCACTGAGTTAACATACCTCTATTAAGATCTGTAGAGGCTTCCTAAGAACACTTTATACCCCTGCCTGTAAATACAATAAAAATTGGGGTGGAGGGTATCTGTGGAATGTATCTTTGGTTATTAAAGCTCTGCCTGAAACACCTGTTAGTCTGATTATAGCCTATAAAGAATTGCAAAGAATGAGACAAATACATTGGACTAGTTACTATCACAAGCCTCTCCTGGCTAAAGGTGAATGGTTGTAACAATGAGATCGCTTTTTTCCTGTCTTTTCAAACAAAATGCTTTATAAACCCAACCACACGTCCTGAACCTGGAATATTGTGGTGGAAGGGAAAATGAATTCGGTGGAAGAGAAAAGGTCAGGTCCAGCTTAAAAAATTATTTTGGAAGTTTTTCTCCGAGATTTACTTGATCTGGGAACTAGTTTCTTCTATGTACCAGGGAAGCTAACTGTCAATAAGATATCCTAATAGTCTATTAACCAAATGGTCTCCATTTTAAACATACCTGATTTCTGGAGTCTAGGATTTATGTGTAGGGGTGGGGGCAAAATGGGGGTGCAGCAGGAGAAGTCCCAGTTTCTAATCACAAAGTTCCTCCCTGGCCATTTTTCTACATGATTTTTACTGGGGCTAATAGGTGGTAGGAGTGAGCTGCTTGTAGTATATTATTATTTTAAGTCTGGTAAGAGGGCTTGTTCTCTGTGCCTAACAGTTATTTCCAGAAGTGCCAGAAATAGGAGAGTATGCCATTCTGCAAAATATTCCCTGAAAATGATCCCCTGGCTTTATTAGGTGTCACATGAGGATGTACATTCATTCCTGTACACATTGGTCCCCTCGCCACCTAATTTTTTTTTAAATCATGGTAAAATATACATACAACTTACCATTCCAACCATTTTTAAGTGTACAATTCAGTTTTACACTCAAGTTCATGCAGTGTCGTGTGACCATAACCAAAGTCTATTCCCAGAGTCTTTTGAAAAATCAGCCTGAATAGTAACTCCACACCCACTGAATAATAATTCTCATTCCCTCCTCCTGTCAGCCTCTGGAAACCATCATTTACTTTCTGTCCCTGTGGATTCACATATCCTAGATATCTCATATAAATGGAATCATACAATAATGGTCCTTTTTCTGTCTAGCTTTTTTCACTTAGCATAATGTTTTTAACTTTCATGTGTGTTGCAGCATATATAAGAATTTTATTCCATTTTAAGGCTGAAAAATATTACACTGCATATATATATACACACATATACACATATGTATACATATACACTCCAAATTTTGCTTATCCAGTCATCTGTCAATGGACATTTGTGCTGTTTCCACCTTTGGCTATTGTGTATAATTCTCCTTTGAACATTGGTGTACAAATATTAGTTTGAGTCCATGCTTTCAATACTTTTGTGTATATAACTAGAAGTGCAATTGCTGGACCGTATGGTAAAATCTTCTTGAGCAACTACCATACTGTTTTCCCTAGTGGCTGCACCATTTTTACATTCCTATCAGTAATGTACAAAGGTTCCAATTGCTCCACATCCTCAGAAACACTTGTTAATTTCCTTTTTTTTTATAGTAGGCATCTTAATGAAGTGATGTGCACACCGTTTTTGACCTTTCTCAGTTTATAGGGTTTATAGAGTTCTAATGCTAAGATATGTATTACTTGCTTTTCTTCCTCAAATTGCCTCATAAAACATCTACTATTTATTGAATATCCACTTTACTTATACTTGATAATTGAACATTAACTTACTTTGGGGTCATATTCCCTTCATATTATCTTGAGGACAGTGAGATAACTCAAGATAGTTATCAAACATTTATTTGAATAGGAAAGTATGTTCTACTGCAACAGTCAGGTAAGAGAGAATTTAAGAACATGAGGAAAATCATACAGACAGTTAAATAAGATGCCTAGGAAAAATATCTAGCTAACACTATGCCTTTACACCTGTTTTTATAAGTCGGAACTTCTAAAAGAATAAACATGATATTAACTTTATGCTTGGTACTTTAGTACTAACGATAGCTTAGGTTCTTCCTTTTCCATTACATTAACAGAACAATCTTCATTTTACTTGTATTTGGATCCCTGTTTGTTGTGTTGAGAACTCAGCTGAACCCCAAACAGATGTTTTAGAACCAGGCTAAAGAGGAAGTTCAAAGATTAGGAGGAATGCAGTCCACATTGCCCCATGGTAGCAGGAAATGCAGGGGGGGTAACATCAGTGGGAAGGAGCAGAGCTAACAGCTATTTCTAAATAGATTTCCTCAATGGAAATTACTTCTACTTGATGTTTCCCTAGGCCCTCCCTAGACTGGATAAAGAGAAAAGGGAATCAGGATGTGGGGGCATTTATTAACACAAAAATCAGATTAACAGAATATAATCATGGAATGCAACCAGTAGAACCTCTTCTCCCCAACATTCCCCTCAGCCTGGATTCTTTCTAAGAGACACGCAATTAGCAACTGATTAAAAGCCTTCTTCTTATGCATAAAAATAAAGGTGATGCATTCAAAAGCACTGTAAATGTTACAAGTCCTGTGCAAATGTAAGGCATTATTAGTACATATTAGAAGATAATATTTTTATATGTAATGTATTCTCAGAAAAAATATAAACATTTTAAAGTGTTACAGAAGTATAAATTATTATTAGAAGGATTGATCATATTTGTGAGGAAAATGAGCAATCTGCTTCCAGGTAAGTCTTCTGTTTTCAAAACAAGGGAGTGTGTAATTAAAAAAAATAGATATATAGCATCAACTGATTCAATGAGATTTTATATCTTTATAAATTAATTTATATGAATATACATTAACTATGATCATTTAGTCTAATGATATTAGTTTCTGCTAAAATGATGTTTTACCTAATATTTAAATCACTTCTTTATGTATATAGTAATATCTATTTTTCTAAAAGTGAAAGTGAAACAAAGTCTACTAGATTGATTGGACATCCTCTCCTAAATCTACCTTACTTTAATTTTCCAGGTAGTTTAAACTAAAGTCAGTTGGGAGACAGCATGTTGCCATAAAATGCTGATTGCAATTTGACACTAGTGATTGTTTCTCAAACCGTCTTTCCCTGTGGGATACAAAAAGGAAGCAATTGATTTTCTGCTGGCTTTGCTACTTGGTAACAATTGGAATATAGGTGAGGAGCTAATGAAGTTACAGATGCTTTAAACTTATTCTGAGCATTCACTGAGGAGACTGAACAGCTCAAAGGAGTGAATCTTGCATCTATAACGGCTGGTCTCCTGAAAAGTATATACATAAAAACTTGATTGGTTAAGAGTCACCAACTGACCTTTCTTTGCACTACTTGAACTATAGGAACATTAATTATAAAGCTTTGGGAAAGAATCCATTTTGTATATTTCATCTCATAATATCTCAAGGAACTATGATAATTGAGTTCAATAACAGATCTAGAAAAATAAATGCATGATATTAGGAGAATGGAAAGTAGATCAGTAGAACACAATTGAAAGTCAGACTAGACACGTCTGTCTGAAATTTGAGCATTTGATAAAAAGGCCATTTTAAACTAGCAGGGAAAAAACACAAGTTTGCTTAAAAGGAAAGTCAGTTTGATATTCAACTACAGAAAATAAAAGTAAATTAAATAAAGGTGAATCTGTAATATACACTATTCATAAAAACAAAATTCAAGATGAGTTAAAGACAATATAAAGAGAAAAAAAAGCAAACTATTTTCTTACAAGAAAAAGATCTTGAACTCAGAATGCCTTTCTTAATAGGATTTTTTAGAAAAGAAAATCATAGAAATCTGACTAAATTTGTTTATTTGCATGGCAAATGACAGCATAAAGTTATAAATCAAGTGTAAGATTACAGGATAATACTTGTAAAATATATCACCCAGGATTAGTATCCACATGCAAATTACTATAAATCATTTAAAAAAACAAATGGAAAAGTGGACGAAATTCACAAGAAGTGATTCACAGAAAGTGCTTCATAAAACAGGCAATACAAATGACCTGTAGCAGATAAAAAGATGCACAAGCAATAAGGGGAATTTAAATTAAAAAAAAAAAAACTAGAATACACACCATTGCTTTTAAGCCCTCAGAATAGTACAAAATTACAGTCTGAAAATAGCATCACTGATATGGTTGCAGGGGAATAGGATCTCTCCTATGCTAAGGTTGAGTGTAACTGGCACTTTAGTAAAACTATTAACCATAAAAACACACATAGTCCATGCCTTTCAAATTTTATTTCTCATTATTTGTAAGAATAATAAAGACAAGCTCAAACATGAATGCACGGGAGTTTGAATTCATCTTTGCAGTAACTTGAAATGTAAACAATGTAAATGTCCATCAGTAGTAGAACTAAAAAATTGTGGTGAATGGAATACTATGGACCACCACACAATACTATCTATGTAGCAGTTAAAAAGAATGAGACATAACAATAAATTTGTATATACATATAGCACCTCAGGACACATGGCTTAGTTTTAAAAAAGTATATTGTGTAAAGCATGTATATAAAACACACAACAGAAAACAAAACACACTGAACATTAGAATCACTTCAACATATTTTATATATTTGAATTTCATGTAGGAAGAATGTTTTTCTTAAATGGATATTTAATTCTAGTGAGATAAATAATAAGATAAATAGAAAAACAACAATATATTAGATAATCCTAAATGCTAAGGAGAAATGATAATGCAGGGGAGGGTAATAGGAAGTGTGAGGGACAGAATAAAAACATTTAAATTGGGTTGCAGAAAAAGCATCATTGAGAAGAAAATAGTTATATAGAAATTTCTGGAAAATGAGGGAGTGAGCAATAAAGTTATGTGGGAGAAGAGCATTCCAGGCAGAGGGTACAAGTCCCTGAGATGGGAGCATGGATGACATGTTCAAGAAAGAACAAAGAAACTTCTCTGGTTAGGAATGGAATGAGTGTGGTATATGAGGTCATAGAATAATATGGCAGGGAAGGGACACAAATCACATAGGCCCTTGCTTATCATAGAAAGGACTTTGGCTTTTACTCTGAGGGAGAAGAGAAGCCACTGCAGGATGTTGAGCTCAAGAGTGACATCATCTTACCTAATTTTAAGCATAATCTTCTAGACTGCTCTCTTCAAACTAGATTGAAAAGTGAAAGATAAAAACTGGAGCAGGAGTTAGATTATTGCAGAATGCTGTCCAAGGGATGATAGTGGTTTAACGTGAGGGTGGAGAGGGTGAAGGAAACATAATTTGAAGCTAAGTCTATAGGATTTGCTAGCAAAGAGGATGTGGAATGTGAAATAAAGTAAAAAGTCAAGGATAGTGCCAAGATTCTTGACCTAAGCAACTGTAAATATGGAATAACCACTAACTGAAATCAAAAAGACTGGAAAAGGAAAACTTTGTATAAGGGATACAAGGTCAATGCCGTACATGTTAAATTTGACATACCAGCTTAAGTATTGCATTTAATGCAAAAGTCTAGGCTAGAGATAACACATTAAAGAGTCATAAGGAAAATAATGGCATTCAAGGTATGCTCCTGGATAAGGATTAGGTTTTGGTGACAAATAGGGTGAGTGTAGATAGAACAGAGGTCCAAGGACTGAGTTGGAGGGCAATCCAACATGTAGAGGTCAAGTTGATGACCTAGGAAAAGATGATAAACCAAAAAAGGAAAAAGGAAAAAAAAGGTATGTGTGATGTCTCCTGGGAGCTAAAGGAGTAGGGGCATTTTAGGAATGGGAATGACCCATTCTGTCAAAAGCTACTGATAGAGCAAATAATATGAATGTTAAGAACTTGCCACTAGATTTTGATGATTGTGGTACAAGAAGTTTTCATAGGTTGAAAAATGGGGTGGCGGGTTCCAGAGAGATGGAAAGGAGAAAAATTGGAGACAATCATGTTAAAAAGAAAGAGAAAAAAACCTTAATTTTACTGTAGAGGAAATAAAGAAAATGTGGTTGGAGCTAAAGCTAAAAGTGAGGTCAATTCAGGAAGGCATAGTAGCTTGCTTTTAACGTAGATGAAAATGATCTAGTAGATGGAAAGGCTGTTGAATCAGGAGAGAACAGGGGCCTTGCTGGTGGACACTTTGGTGTAGAAAGGTATGGTTAATTAGTGTAGTATTTGGCCTTATATAGGTATTATCAACAGTTTATTCATAGAGATTCTAGAGCATAGAGACAGAAATAAAGGTAAGTGGGTAGATGTGCTATTGGAAATTTGTCTTTTTCTTTGATTGCTTTATTTCTTTTTTCTTCAGTGAAATGGAGCACAGAATCATCAGCTGAGAAAAGAAGGGATTGGGAATGTGGAGAGAAAGAAAGAATTATAAACTTTCTCTAGGAGAGAATGGACTAGGGAAATACAGTGTGATAGCCGCACAGTATTTGGATCATACAGAGTGACAGTGAATTTAAGTGAGCCTAAATACCATGGTATGTGGTTTGCTCCAGCTATATTTAACTATGTGCGTACCATCAAGGACTAGGCAGAAAAGGATATTTAATCAGCTGTAGTGTGTCCACAACTTAGTGAGAGAGGGCAAAAGATTTGAGAATCTATGTAAGCAAGAGTAATAATGACTGAGCACGGAATTCAAGTTGGATTAAAAAAGGAAATAGGGAGAAGAGGGACATGAGAAACAGAAAAAAGATTATAGAATTAAAGGGTTGAAGGTACAGTGGTAGTTGAGGGAGTAAATTAAAAGATAGCAGATGGTTATTGGAGGGTGAGAGGCTTGAACTGAAGGGATTGTGAAGAGGTTATATTTACCAGTAGTAACAAATTCTATGGCCATTAGTTTATGGTTAAGGCATGATAGAAGACAAAATCAACTGGATTAAAGAAAGGTAAGGGGCTGATAATTGAATATTGGAAGAGTCACCAAAATGGATACTGGAACTGGCTATTAGCTGTAATTATAACAGGAGTAGTATACTGGGAAATGTCAATGAACCAGGAGCCAATATATTAGTAAAACAACAGGTATAAGTCTAAGAAGGTGTGGATGGCTGCAATAAGGAGTAATGGGGTGTAATATATCCTAATGACATGAGATTCGAACATTGGGGCACTTTAAGGAAGAGAGAAGGAAAATGGCCTGGAAGTGGCAATGAAAATAGCAACCCCGCTTGTAGGCAAAAAAGTAAGAGGGTATGGGCATACAGAAGAAAATGGCACTTATGAGTCTTATGAGTGTGTCAGGGGAAGTAGTATTTGGGGGAAGAATTCCTAGTCTCACTTTGAGCAAGAAGAAGGAAAACAATGTTCTTAATTGAGGTGTAATTGACATATATATTAGTTTCAGGTGTACAACATAATCATTTATTATGAGCTAGGTTTTGTTGTTGTTTGTTTGTTTGGTATTTTTAGATTCTACATAGAAGTGAGATCACAGAGTTAGCAGTCAGGGAGCATGGCCATAGCAGTTACAAATCCAAGCTATGGAAGATGAGAGCAGGGTCCTGACTTGGCTGACGACTCACTTGCTCAGTTCTTTATAACTCTAGTCTGTCTACCTGTTTCGACCCACGGGCTAGGGGTGATTTATTCTTTGGTATCAGTTCTGAATCTTGGCAGGAATTCTAATGAGACTAATGTCCACTTAAAACTTCTTCTATAATCTTTTTCTTTAATAGCTACAAAGTCAGTGTATTTCTTGCAGCTTTTGTGTAAGGACTGCTACTCAGGTCTAGGTTCTAGATTCTGCCCAATCACCCAGAGTGTCCCTTTTTACCTTTGCTACAAGAGAATGTGCCTGAGTTCCATCTCATTGGTCCTTATTTTCTTAGCCTAATGTCTCTAGGTCCTGCTACTCCATCTCTTAGGTCCTGCATTTAATGACCCTAGACAGTTTCTTCATGAATCTAGTAACGTTTTTCATTTGTCCTCTGATCCTTGCACTGTACAACACTTCTGAGAAACACTCTGTCTTTTCTCTTCACATGTATTTAACCCAACTCATAGTGTCTAGCAATCCTGGTGAGGGATGAGCTCTGTTGTCATCCCTCCTAATAATATGAAGTCAAGTCTCCTAATAATATGAAGCAATAAAATTTTCTAAGGTTCTCAAAGATATATATATATCTCAATTGGGTACATACAGAATTTAGTTTTCCTAAATGAAGTTATTTAATCCAGTACATTTAAATTGATGATGGATGTATTGACCATCATAAGGAAAAAAGAAGAGTTTTATGTGAATAATTGCTGTGATGGAATTAGCTGCAGGAACAGTGTACTGGATATTGACACAGATTATTTGTATCACTGAATGAAATCTTATTCCACTTTACCTACAGGCTTCTAGGAAGATAATAACTGTGTTTGAGAGCAGAAGCATATGCCAGAGGTTCATATCTAAGGGTATTTTATATTGTGTTTCAAGTGATGCCTAGTAGAGCCTTGTATAATATTGATTGGAAATCATACTAAGCTCCCTTGAAGTGGGTTAACAATGAGCAGTGCAAGGGGAAAATGTGACACTATGCAAGGAAGAGGTAAAGCTGAAACAAGAAAGTCAGAACTTTTTAAGGAGAAAAATCACTCTCCCGAAATTGAATGTGGAAAAAACTCCTGAATTTTTTATTTCCACCATACATAAAATCTGAATTGAATTGAATCTATTTCTGCCTTGTGACATCTACCCTTTCATTCACCTTCTCCTGACTCTTTTCAAACGTTCCCCCACCTGTCGGAGGAATTTTGCAAAACTAATCAAAAACAATGATTCTGAAAAACAAATTCAATTTCTCTACACAGAAAAAGGGGTATATACAGAAACATCCCCACACATATCTACCTATACATTTTCTTCAGCAGCGTTTCTGCTCTCACAGAAGGCCAACATTTATCAGTAAGCATATCCACTGTTACTGACTAGCGTTGCTCTACTGCTGACTCTAAAGATGCACTTGTCACCATGTGCCCTGTCCATAAATAGCTACACATATTCAGACTAGTGCTTCAACTTCTTCTGTCTTCATTCCTCTATTGGTTTAATTCTTTCCCTGGGCACTCACAGGTTCTAATTACTATGGGACCCATAAGACTGTCCCCAACTCCACTGTATTTCAATATCTATCTATTCTTGATTCCAGTGACATCATATGCTCCACCTCCAGCAGGGTGGCATCCCGCACTCAAAGCCCAGAGAGTGAAGGAACATGATGCTTCAGAGTATATGTGAATAAAAAGGTTAGTGGTAGAAATGTCAGATGAATACTCTGTCTTCTGACCTTGTACCAGATAAAATGCAGATGAGTTAAAAAATGAAATGTTTAGGAAAATATCAGGATTTACCTGCAGAGAATAAAAGCCACCCAAGATAATGTGAAAAAGGAATTTTTTACAGGCAATTCAATGGCTCATCATATCCTGGGGAGGTTTTAGAGACAGAACATAACCTGAGTATGGTAGATAGGACTGTTGTTGCCAGCTCTTTGCTTCTTCCATGTTATATACTGCTGTACGTCCATGCTGTCATGGGATATTGAAGTGTGTCCCAATAGAACAGACAGAGTGTATGTCTCTACCCCTTCCACTTTCACCAAGTGAATGTGACAATATGCCAGTTCTGAGCAGATGATTTAAGAAGAATCTTGCATTTCCACTTACTCTCTTGTGTACCCGCCATCCAACATGTGAAGAACGTGGCCTACAATGTTGCTGCTACTTCAGCCTGTATCAGAATTTTTTTTTTATTGCTTCAGCTGTTATTTACTGATATACAGGTAGGCTCTTTAGCAAGAGGCCTGGAGGCGGCTGCAGTCTTGGGGAAAATGGAAGGTGGTGGGTGGAGTATTTGTCTGCAGTGACAGTTGAATGGAGTGTCAGAACACAAGTGCACAGTACACAACAAACACTGGGAGTGGGAGAGCCTGAGGGGGTTGGAGAAGCAAGTAAGGCCCAGGGCCAGAGCCTACTTGAACTGGAACCACTGCCTCAGGCCCTAAGGCCCTACTCTTACGGCTGTCTCCTGACCCCAGGCCAGGGTTGGAAGTTCTCTGGGTATCCAATTCTATAGGAACTGAAAGAAGTACACAAAGAAAGGGAAGCAGGAGCTTTTACCCTCTGTGTAAAGCTCTGGGGCTTCCAGTCCTGCACCATTCCCTGTCTTCCTCCCTTGCTTGGGTGGAGCCACATGACCCAATGTGGAAAATGGTCTTAAAAACAGCCATGTTTCCAAGGCATTCATCTTCCCTGGTGCTCCAGCCTATAAGTGCCACATTAGAGCCCCAAGCGATCACTGCAAGCATCTAATGGATGGGTTGGGAGAAGAGGATGGGGTAGGGGCTGGAGGAGGGGCTCTGGGCCAATCATGGCACAGGCACTACATGCATGGTGTTGGTGAAACCCAAGCCAGGGTGCCACCCGCTCAGCACAATGACCACATCTCCCTTCTTCAGGAAGTCTCAGGCCTTGCCAACATTCATGGCCAAGTTCACTCAGAGGTTCACATCCTCAGCCCAGGCCTCCTGCCCTGGGTCCTTACATACCACAGGGATGATGCCATGGTACAGGTGGGCCTGGTGAGCTGTCTTGATTATTCCATGTCACAGCAATGATGGGGGCACAGAAGCACAGGGGCAGTACCTGGCCACCTGGTGAGCTGACCTGCCAGACTCCATCAGAACCATCAAAGCTGCATAATTGAACCTGATCTGCTGCCACAGCTAACTCGCAAACACATGAGAAAGAAATTATAGACAACTGAAATGCTGAGAATGGATCTGAAACTTACACTACAACCTGAGTTACCAAGGCAAAGATCCCAGAACTGACCACATAACATTTTCACTATGTCCTGCTGACCAGAATTTATTGTCCACGATCAGCTATAAAAGACATGTTTCTTTATTGTAAGAAGACATTTACCCTATTCATTTCATGATGTAAAATAAGGGAATGATCTCCTAAACATCAATTAAATGGTAATTCAATGAGTTTATTTTTAAAATCAGTTAAAGACAGATGTATCATTTTTTTAAAAGGCAAAAGCATATGAATGAGAAATTGAAAAGAAGAACTATAGCCAACAAATTTTAATACTGATGAAATAAAATATACTGTAAATATCAGGATATCTGTTGTTTGCAAATACTGGGGAAATACATATCCATACCTAGATCCATACATAAATAAACCACCCCAGAATTGGAGATATTGAAATTATGAATGATTATCCATATAAAGATAGATCAACTTAAAAAAGATTAATAGAACATTTGCAAAGAAATCTACAAAATAAAATATTGCCAGTGCAATGGTACTTAACTGAGAAAGAAAAACGAAAACTTTCTTTCAGTTTGGCAATATAGATTACAAGTTTTAAAACTATTCAAGCCTTAACTTAATAGTTACATTTCTAGGAGTTTGTCTTACAGGAGCAACCAGAATTATGAATATGAGTTCTTATAAAAGAATGCTCAGTATAAGGCAAATTATAACATGAATGGTTTGAAACACCACTAAATATCCAACAAGAGAAGAATAAATTACTCTTCATCCAGTCAACTGAATATTATCGTCTGTAAAACAAAGTTATAAAAAACAAAACGAAACAAAAACGCATGTTTTGTAAACCATAATACCAGTATTTGAACCAGTATTCTAGTTTATATTATCAGTATGGTCAGTGGCAAGTTACTTATTCTTTTAAAGATTTAGTTTTCTTATCTCTAAAATGAAGATAATATTACCCATCTCAAATTGTTACTGGGCAGATTACTGAAATGTATCTATAAATTACTTAGATTAGAATTTGGCATTCAGTATTACTGTATCTATTGTCACTAGGAAACTATTAATATAATATTAGTAAAATATTTTGTTACATGTAAAGTGAGTAAAACCCATGTTATAAACCAGTACACACAGTATGATTCTAATCTTGTGGGAAATATACAGGAAAAAAATGCATTGAAGAAAAAAGGCAAGGTGGAAATGAAATAATTTCTATTTCTATACTTTATTCTTTTTACAAATATATATATAATTTTTTGAATTTTCAAAAATGACTATTTGTTTCATTGTCAGAAAAAAATTCTAATTAATTACCATCAGCAAAGAGGTTATACAGGCAACCGTTTTGCTGTATTATTTATAGAAATATATTTTGTCATCAAGCAGATCAAAATAACATATGTTTAAGAATCTTTACAATAAACATCTTATTCATTAAGAGGTGATTAAAGAAATAAGGATTTTTGTTTCTGTGTATAAATATTCTACATTTACAAGTCCACATGTCCTGTTAATACATTGAGAAAAGAATGGACAAAACAAACACTAATATTATGAAGGGACTTGAGAAAGACAGGAAAATTTGCAGAAGGGAAATTAAAATCAGAAAAGCTTAGAGGAAAGTGTACCTCAGTACACCGTGATGCTAAACCTATTTGGAGAGAGTAACTGATCATTGTGGTTAATCTACTGAAACTGAGCAAGGTGAAATATGCTACAATCACATTGAGGCTCTCCTGAGATAGGAGGCAAACTATTTAATATTCATGGTAACAAATCAGCTCATGTACCTGGCCAGCGCTTGAAGTCAGTGCAACCCTCCTCTTACACACACACACACACACACACACACAAACTCTCTCTCTCTCTCTCTCTCTCTCTCTCTCTCTCTCTCTCTCTCTCTCTCTCTTCCTACCCCTCTTCAAGTTCATGCACTTTGACTCATGCATTCAAACCAGGCTACTATAAACTTATCAAATGCGAACCGTACTCCCTTTCTGTTTTTATCCCCCTTGTGAGTGAAATGGGCATTGTCTTGTCAAAGGGGAAGACACTTACATCCTCAGTGCCCCTGCTATTTCCTGGAACTTCTGGTTCCAGGAAAACTAGGTAAAGGTCAGAACAACTAGCTACTTAATTCTTTTAGGGAACTCCAAATCTAGGGAATGGGAGATAGAATTACATATAACCCACTAAGTCCATCATGTTTCTTTCTCTTAAGCCAACATGAATTTGCTTTCCAATATTTAACATTATAGTCACTTTTATTTTTCTTTAACAACATCTTCTTTCTCTTTTTTTCCCCTGGAACCCAGTTTACTGGCAGAATTAGTCCCTTTTTATTTTCTGGCTTTCAGGTCATATTCTGTGAGCAAGTCAAATACATATAATCATTAGGTTAGCATTGTGAATGTGGTGAAATATTTCTTCCAAAAGGCAGATTTTAATTATGATTCTATTTAAAGGATATCAGTAACATGATAAAATTTACATTCACTATTCTTCTCTAAAAGAATAGGGACTTCATGACTTTTTTTGCTTAAATCTGTTTTATTATTTCCTTCAAAAGATGTGTTAAAAATATTCAAATGCTACCAATAACCTCTACTAAAAATAATTATATTACTTTGTTGAAAATCACTATTAATATTTAATCCACAGTAGATGAGTTACTATGATTATGGTTAAATCTCATTTTTAAAAATTCATAATTTCCACTCACCAGGCGCACATGAACAAGCAGTGCCATATGCATTCTTCAAGATAGGCTTATCAAGCATTGAATCAAAGCTTTCCCTCCTCTTCCTAAATTAACTGAATTTCATATGGCCAGAGACCTGAAATAATAGATTTCAACTAAAGTTAAAATGTCACAGTTGCTCTGTAAATGATCAACTGCATGCCATGTTATTGAAAGCAGTACCCATAGTATTGAAAACGATACCATTTTCAAATTTGCCCACTCTTTATCAATAGAGACTTTTCACCACAAAGTGATAGCAATTTTGATAAGAATTAATTGATATAGAACCAAGAACTCTTTTAAGAACCCCTCGAATCCATTTAATTCCCCCCACAGCCCTGTGAGTAGGTGATACTGTTATTTCCCTTATATAGACAAGGAAACTGAGACCTGCACTTTAATTAAATTGCCCGAGATCACCCAGGTGATGGTAGAGGGTGTATATCAATGCTTCCTGCTTTATGCTAAATGTATATTAAGTCTTTACATACTTTACAAACAACATACAAGACTGAAGTCTAAAGAAACAAAGGGGCTAACTATAGAGAGACCAACTGTCCTGCTATGCCTAGGACTCAGGGGTTTCTGGCATGTTCAATATTCAGTGCTAAAACCAGGCAGGTACTGAGCATGCTGGGATAAAATGGTCACCCTAAAATAAACTAATAACTGTGAAGCTGTCGAAACAATGCAATGCTTGACTCAAAGAAAGTACTATGTTTTACTGACTAATAAGCAATCGGGAAACAAAACCCAAAATGTTAAAGCAAGTTTAAAACATTTTTTAGATCACAGTTTTGTGGCTCAGTCGTTTATGCTGGGCTCAGCTGGGTAGTTCTGCTGGTCTTACCAGGGCTCACTCCTGTGAATGAAGTTACCTGGCCTTACACATGTCTGGTGGTGGGTGCTGGCTGTTTGTCTTCACTGCCTAGTGCCTAGGATGATAGGGGTGACAGGGAATATAGAATATACATCCAGCAAGCTAACTTGACCAATTCATGTCAACAGTTACAGAATACCCCAAAGCAGTAACAGTACTCTCAACACACTCACAGTGCTTTCACAACTTCCTAGCCAATTCATTCTCTCATGCCCTAAAGACCTCTTCACAACTTCTTATCTCATTGAATATCACTCCTGGGTCTATCTCTTAGATGATGACCCTGTTACTCATCTATTTGAGAAATACGGAAGTAATCAGAATAAAACTTCCTTATCCTTCTACCAAACTGCTCATTGTAACTGGCCTCAATAGTGGTAGAATGGATGGACTGTCTATGAATCTAATGATAACCCCTCTCTTGCTGTATTGAACGGGTTCACTCTTCCCTACTAAAAAAGTATGCTCTAGCCATGGACTGGAAAATTAATGTTATTATGATAGTGATTCTCCCCAAATTTATCTGTAGATTTAACACAGTCCTTATCAAAATCCTAGTAGGATTTTTTTTTAGTAGAAAATGACAAGCTGATCCTAAATTAGGTACAGAAATGCAAAGATCCAGAATAAGCAAAACAATATTAAAGAAGAACAGTGTTGGAAGACTTATACCTCCCTATTTCAAATTTATTATAAAGCCACAGTAATCAAGGAATATAGATCCTTGGCTAATTGATTATTGACAGCAGCACCAAAGTAATTCCCTTAAGATTTCCTTTTCAACAATCTTACTGTAAGACAATTGGATATCCACATGCAAAAGATGAATTTAGGCTCTTACTTTACACCATACACAAAAATTAACCCAAGATGTATCATAGATTTAAATGTAAGAGCCAAAACAATAAAACTTCTAGAGAATAATGAGGGAAAAAATCTTCCTGAATTTGTACAATAAAATGAATTATAAGACATATGTATTTGGTCATTCAGAATTATTGCTCATTTTTATTTGGTTTTCATCCCTTCATAGTCAGAAAGGTGAAATGGGTGTCTTGTTACTAATAAACCAGCCCCAAGGGTGGGCATTGGTTGTCAGGAGGACCAACCCTGTGATTAGATGGTTGGAAATTTCCGTCCCACCCCCCTCTACCTCTTGGGAGGGGAGAGAGGCTTGGAGGTTTAATTAGCCAATGGCCAATGACTTAGTCAATCATGACCATGTAATGATGCCTCCATAAAAACCCTTTTTTGGTCCTTTTTTTCAGAGAGCGTCCACACCTGGGGAACCAGAACACTTCCCTGTGCTACTGAGCCAGGCCCCAAGCTCCACAAGGACAGGTAGGTGTTCCTTTGTTCAGGACCTCACCCTATGTATCTCTTCATGTGGCTGTTGATTTATATCCTTTATCATATCCTTTAATAAACTTGTAAATGTAAGTAAGTGTTTCCCTGAGTTTTGAGAGCCATTCTAGCAAATTAACTGAATCAAAGGAGCAGTAGTTGGAACCTCTAGTCTGCAGCGGATTGGTCAGAAGCACAGGTAACAGCCTGGGGATTGCAAATGGCATCTGGGGAGGGGGAGGCATTATTGCAGGACTGAACCTTTAACCTGTGGAATTTGATGCTATCTCTGGGTAGATAGGACACCCTGCTGGTGTCCAAGAATTGCTTTGTGTTGTGTGAGGTGGAATGCCTCCCCCAAGTTGGAATTGGGTCTGGGAACCATAAAAGAGCTTGAGTTAGGCAAAGAGTTCTTAGATATGACAGCAAAAGCAAAACCCATAAATAAATTATTTTAAATGATGAATTGGATTTTTGTGCTGACACCACCACCATTAAGAAAACTCAGTTTTGGCAAGGATGTAGAGAAGATAGAAAGAACCCTAATACGTTGCTGTTGAAAATGTGAAACTGTGCAGCCACTTTGGAAGACAGTTTGGTACTCCTTTAAAAAATCATCATAAATGTATCATACAACCCAATAATTCCACTCCTAGGTAACTACAAAAGTGAAATGAAGACATATTGTCCACACAAATATTTGTACACAAATGGCCATAGCATTATTCATAATGCTGCCAAACCAGAAACAATCCAAACGTCAATCAGTTTGTGAATGGATAAACAAAATGTGGTGTTCCATGTAATAGGACACTGTTAGTCAAAAGGAACAGACCACTGATGTATATACAACATGGAAGAACCTTAAAAACCTTATGCTAAGTGTAAGAAACCAGATTCAAATGGCTGTATGTCATGTATATCCATTATAAGGAATGCCTATAAGAGGTAAATGTATACAGACAGAAAGCAGATTAATGGTGCCTGGGACTGGAGGTTAGCATGGAGATTGACTGCAAATGGACACAAAGGATCTTTCCAGCATGATGAAAAGGTCTAAAACTGGATTGTGGTGATGGTTGCACAAATCTATAAATTTACTAAAAATCATTGTACACTTACAAAGGGTGAATTTTATATTACATAAATTAGAAATCAATAAAACTGTTAACCAAAAGGAGGAAGAGAGCTTTTGGCTCTGATAATTAGCCATAGAGAAGCCAAGAGTAGCCAAGGGGAAGAATGAGGAGATAGAAAGACAAGAAAGGAAAGATCCTAAGATGACAGCTAGGATTCCGAGGCCAAAATATGGCCAAAAAATATGACCAAGGAATTTTAATAATGGTTAAATGTTGTTCAATTTCCAAATTTGCTGTGGTATGAAAATACAGATAATATAACATAAACTCTTTTCTTACATCAATATACCCTTAATTTCTATAGCTAGCCATACTGTTCCCCTTTCTCATGGATAATAAACACCTCACTCATTCTCTGTAACTGAGCACCTGAAGTAAAGCTACTATGATGTACTCTGACCAAAAAATAAAAATAAAAAATAAAAGGTGCATAAATTTAATCAAACCTGTCTTCCTCAGAGGTAAGAATTTTGTACACTGGTTCTGTGAAATGCAGCTGATGATTCCAACTTATCAACTGGACTTTGGAAGAACCTCCATTTTATGGCTTACTAATTTCTATGGGGAATTAGTTTCTGACTTTTCTATCACGTTCCTGAAATCCATGGGAACTAATACAAATGTGACCAACATCCTGGCTAGAGTCATGAGATACTCTGGCAGGAGAACCCATCAATTTGCTCTTGGATTGATCACTGCTAGTCCTGTTTCTATCTTTATTTGCTCAGATTCATGTTATTACTGACCATACCTACAGACTGGATTGGAAGTGTACCGTGTTTTGCCTAACATAACATCAATAGAACAAGTCAAGGTGATTCTCCGAAAGAGATGAATTCCTTGTCTTATAAAATGGTGCAGACACAATGGTACAGTACCACATACTTAAGGTTCATATACACATGTTTAAATCTCAGATTTATGATTGGCTTGCTGTATATCTTTGGAAAAGTACTTTAATCTTATTGAAAGTCAACTTACCCATATGCAAAATGGGGATAATTACATTCAATTTGTAAGGAGCTACTGTGAAGTTCAGATGAAAAGACATATATCACAGTGCCTTGCATATAGTGGACTAATGGATTTAAAGAGATAATTTTATTATCTGTTATCATTCCATTCACCAATTTTCTCTAATAGCACAATCGACATGTATGATTTAAAATTTAGCTCACCCCTTAGGGATTTTCTGTTCAGGAGCCCTTTATTCCAGTGAGAAACGTTCTCTGTCTATCAATCATCTATGTATTGCTATCTGTTGACTCTCTAAAAATAATTTTAAAAGTTATTTTTAATATATTTAAAATATAAATATTTCCACTAACTGTTGCAATGTACATAGAGTTTCCTCATATGAGGGTGTTACTAGCAATAATAAGACACAGTTCAAATAATACACTGGATTTCTACATGTACTTGGGGAATTGATCTTATTTTAGGAACATGGTTTGTATAACATGGAGAGATAATTCTGCTACTCTAAGTCTTACTGGGGAACTATAAAGTAATGTTAATTTGTTTTTTATAGTCTAACTATATAAAATTCTACATTCATAGATGCCTCAATTTGGAATTCTCTCATTTATATAAGGGATTCATGTGATAAAATTATATCAGGCTATATTTCATAAACCAAAGCATTATAGGTTTAGAATTTATTTTAACAATTTTCTACTCCATACTGAGGAATCTTTGGGGAGTGACTCTATTCAAAAGTTATACATGTTGTGGAAATAAGCTGGCAAATGCGTTTGCTGCCTTAAGATTAAGAGCCTCATGGATAGGCTCTATTTGCAAGTAGTGAACTATTCACATGCTTTCTTCCCAGGTTTCTCTATCCCAAAGTCCCTGTTCTGGGATTTCCAGAAAAGTTTGGAGGCTACCTAATAGCCCACTCTCTTGTGTGAGGCTGGGTATTCCAGAAGCACACAAAAATGATAAAAAATAATCCTAGGAGATATGGGCAAAGCATTGGTGACATCTGTTACTACAGCTCAATTATTTGCTAAAAAAAAATCTGAATTTTTTGGAGAGTACCAGTGTACATAGCCCCAGTTAATCTGGAGCTGGATCACCATTGGTATATTATATTTACAGCAGTTCTGTTTCCTTTGCCTTTGCTTGATCTGAGTGTGAATATCTGCCCCTTATCTGGTAAATGGAAAATCTGCTTTAGGCCTTAGGGAATGTTGTTTCTCCCTGAAAAAAGTAGAATCTCGCCTCCCTTGTTTCCTGCTTTTGATGTTGCCACTTGACACTATGATGCTTGGAGTTGCTGTAGCCATCAAATTTCTATCAGTAAAGGACGGAAGGAGTGGGGGAACCCAAAAACACTGCGGAACCACAGAATAAACCCAGAGACTGCACATCTCTAGACTTCTGGTCAAACAATAAATGCTGTTTTTAGTTGAATCAGAGCTGTTCAACCTGGAGTATGTGTACCTCTGCTTCAGGCAAAGACTTCCCTACAATAGAAAGCATGGATTGTACAAAGATAATGATTTCCACGTCTTCAACTTCCACAGTCTTTCAAAAAATGGATCTAAGAAGGGCACACAGTTCCCTCCTTCTCCTTCACAACTTCCTTTGGCCCTTGTAAAGAAAGAAAATCTCCACTCTATCTGTAAACATTGTTCCAGGTAGTAAAAACCTCCAGGATACTAAAGGAGCAATTTCCTGTAATATAATTACATTGGTTTTGGAAAAGTGAATGACTCTAAGTACCAGATAGGTCACTTTGGGAGGCAAGGGTTTCTATCTCATTGGTTTCCAAGGAATTGAAAGGGAATCTAATCAAGTTGTCAGCTACTAGATCATTAAAATACAGTTAATGGTGGATCAGTTGGTTATTTTTGCTTCTAACTTAGGAGTTCAAAAAATTGAATCATAAAAGAAAACTTCTATTTCTCTACTTCTTGTGAACAAGGTTTGTCAACACGCCCTATTTCAAAATTAAAAATCAGGATAAAGTTTATCAACCTGGCTCATTCTAGCAATAAGTAATACTCATTTAGGATTACATAAATTATAAAAAAGAAAACCCCCATCCACCTTATTAAGAGACAAAAATTTCATGTTTAATACTTTCCATATTTAATAATTTTCAAAATTCTGTCGTGTATATTCTTTGTACCAATTGTGTGTTAACTGATATTATGATGACTCCATCCAAAAAATTAGTATTATAATTTTATATCGAATTAAAAACATAACACTTCAAAATGTACACGTATTAGCCATCGGAATATGATCATGTAATAAAAGAAGAATTATGAGCAGAAATAACATCAAATTAAGATAAATTCAGTGGGAGAAATGGAATGGAAATGCTAATTCAATAAAAACAGGAATGAGGCAACATTTCAAACGACTAAGAAAGAACTATTTATGTTTAAGCAGATAATGGATACCAAGAGAAGTAATTTATATTTCATTGGAAATACCTAAACGTGATATAGCAATTTCATTTAAAAATGTCACTACTTATAATTCACTATATATTGTTTCCTTTGAAATTATTTTAATATTGCAACTTGGACATGATAACTTTAAAAAGAAATGTGAGTGGGAATACAAATTTTACAAACTACTTTTCTGGGGTTTAAGAGCAGAGGTATTTGGAAACCAATGGTTTAAGACAAAAACAAATACTACATGTTCTCACTACCTGCAGAATTGAAAACCCTGGAATTCATAGAAAGAGAGAGAGTACAACGGCAGTTGCCAGGGGTAGGGGATGGGGATATGCAGAGATGTTGGTTAAAGGGTACAAACTTGCAGCTATAAGATAAAAAAACCTGGCTAATACATAGCATGGTGACTATAACTAGTAACACTGTATTATATACTTGAAAGTTGTTAACAGCGTAGATCTCAAATGTTATCACCGCACACACTCAGATGGCAATTATGTGAAGGGATAGGTGTTAGTTAACTATTGTGTTACTCATTTTGCCATATATACATGTATGTAATCATCACATTGTACAACTTAAACTTACATCTCAGTAATATCTAAATGAAGCTGGGGAAAACTTTTATTCAAGAATTTTCATATTTGCTTATGAAAGATTCTGTCACCAATTCAGAAAGCTTTACTTTTTAATGCCTCTTAAGTGGACCTCAAGCATTTAATTTAGAAAATATTGTATCTCATTTTATATCATCAAGTTGAAAAGATGCCAGTGTTCAATCTTGGTAAAGCTGTGGGGTAATCTACATTGCTAAAAAAATACTGGTGAAATTTTAAACTGGTACCAACCATGTCTTGCTTTACTATTTCAGTGTATTTAAAACTGGGTCAAAAACAAATGTTTGGGCCTGTTTTACTCAGGCCCAGTATGTGTATATTTTATTATAGTTAATCTGATTTTATTATTTTATTATTATCATTCATTAAATAATCTTATATTTTACTTAAACTGCCTTTTCTTTCTATATGATCTTAAAGCTAGGAAATACATATTTTTAGTTTCTAATGCCCTTCATTTAAAAATCTTAAACTACTTGGATTAAGCAAGTAGCTTAATTCTTGGGAAAAATAAAAACAAACTTAAGACATAAATCAGTGTAAGAATAAAAAAGAGAGAAATGTACTCTAAAAGAAAATTTGGCTTACATTAAAAGCAATTATAAATAGAATCAAGCTTAAATAAATGTTGAAAATGTGCTTGCTAAAAAAAATAACAAAAATGCCATAACGTCTCAAAAGAAAATATGTATAATCTACAAAAATAAAATTCAGCACTAACAAACTGAACTAAGCTATAATATGAAGAAAAACAGGCTGAGAGAAGTAACCAAATAATTCTTTGGGAAATTATTTAGATTGGATTCCTTTGCAAGTAAGGACAGTGACATTCCTATACACCTGAACTAATGTCATAGAGCCAAATATATAATAAAGTTTAAATAGTTCTCCATGTCTCTAAATGATTTCATTATTAAACAGGGAAGAATGATAATAATTTAACAGTACATTCAAGTGCAGAAATTTTTTAAACTGCAAATATAGTAATGACTGTCAGAAATGGGAGTAACAAAGACAAAAGCAGAAACCAATAAGGTGGATTTTTCAAACTAGCAGAATGCATTCCTTGCTAGGGTGTTTAAGGGTAAAATGAGATAAACCAAAGGTGTGTAAAAGTATGATAAAAACATACAATTATGTAAGTGTAGATAAGGAGAACCTTTTTTTTTTGCAAGAACCTTTCTTATTCAAGATGGCAGATCAAGCACATGCATTTGCTTCACCTCCCTGTGAAAAACAAAAACCAAACAAAACTTGATACTGTAATTAACAAAAAATGAAGAAGAATATAGGTAGAAGATATATAAAAGTTAGATTCACGAAAGTGTGACAAATAGGAACACCGAAATTTGATAAATGGAATAGAGGAGGCTGATGGGACCATATTAATTGATAGATATTTCTGGAAGGAATTAAAGCTCAGGGCACACAGAGTGGGAAGAACTATACAGCAGGGCTTAGAAAAAAGGAACAAATCAGGGATTTACTGGAAGAACTGTCTGTAAAGGCTACACAGTTCTGCCTTCCCTGACTATGTACCAAGCAGAGGTTCCCCATCCCACACACCCCCCCACCTGAAGACAGGATATACTCTAAAAATAAACCGAAATTTATATTCTGGAGAGCTTCTAGAGGACAAGCTGGTACCCTAAATCTGGATCCTTTTTATATCTGGGAGGTAGGAATTGGATATTGGCACTTGAGAATCCCTCTGTGAGGACTAAATAATCTGCATGAGACCCCCTGTGGAGGACAATCACTGGATGAGAGATGACCTAGAATGAGTTTATTGCCACCTTTTCTCCTCCCACGGAGGAGAGCCACAATCCCTGTGTTACAGAGACTACATTACTGGTGGTAAAGACAAATGACATGCAAACAAATGAACACAAAATAGCCAAGTCCTGATTAGAACCATGAAGATAAAGTACAGCATGGGAAGGAAACTCAGGGGGTGTATATTTAAAATCAGGAGGCCAAGAAAAGCCTCCTTCTGAAAAATACATGTAAGGAGTGATCCCTGAGTGACATGAAAGAGTGAATCACAGACTCCAGGGAATTAGCTCATCCAGAAAGAAGGAAAAAGCAAATCAAAAGCATCTGTTTACTTTCAAGGTTTTTAAAATGGTAGGTTAAAAGATTTCAATTATTGCTGTTTTATCAAAAGTGAAGATCTGACTTTTGATCCATTATCAACTTCGACTGACCTACATGGTATTTCTGCCATACCATTTATTTATTTATTCAGAATCGGGAACACAACCATGACTTCTGTCCTCTTTCTTACCTTTAATCAGATCATTTTCGTTTTCTACATCCCTTACTTTTATTAATTTTCTTCATTTCTCTATTAGTTTTGAAGTTAGCCATTCTATTTCTATTCTTCTGTAATTTAGTTTTACCTTTTGTAAATGAATTGAAAGGACCAAACTAATGCCATGACAGGCCCCAGAAAGCCTCAGAAATCAGAGGGCCTGAGTTTCAGTTTCCCCGAAACCACCTGAAAGAATAGGAAAATTTTAAGTAGGCTCTGACTCTTGGCCTGAGTCATAAAAACCGGCCTGAACACAATGACACAATAGCTTGCAAACCCGTGCCTAGGTAATCCTCCCCAAAACTGATAGATTGTGAAGATAAAGCCCTGTGAGACCCTAATTGAAATATTTTTGCTATTGAATCATCAGCAGACCTCCCCCTTGCCTCCCCCTGGTTGTGGTCCCTTTTCCTTTAAAACCTCCTGTGATTTCTGCTCGGGGTCGGACTCTGCTCCTGCGTGAGTCATGAGTCTTGACCCCAGCGCGCTGGTGGAATCAATAAACCTCTTGCTGTTTGCATCAAGACCGGTCTCTTGTGAGTATTTGGGTCGCCGTCCATCCCTGGGCTGAGCAGGGCCTGTTTTCTGGGTCTTACAGAATAATTTTATATACCTATTAAAATAAATATGTATTTATATGTATATAAATATAGAAGGAATTTATATGTATATCTGTGTGTGTATACACACACACTCACACACACACATATTATATATACAGTAGTCTCACTCTCCACTCATGGTTTTGCTTTCTGTACTTTCTGGGGTTTCATTTTTCATGGTCAACTTCAGTCCAGGAGTAGATGATTCTCCTTCGGACATATGGTCAGAAAGTGAAAAGTGGCCTAATGCTGTCAGGATGCCTATGTCATTCACCTCACTTCATCTCATCACATAGGCATTTCTATCCTCTCATACCATACCAAGAAGGGTGAGTGCAGTACAATAAGATATTTTGAGAGAGGGAGCACATTCACATAACTTTTATTACAGTACATTGTTACAATGTTCTATTTTATAATTGGCTATTATTCCTAATTTTTTGCTATGCCTAATCTATAAATGAAACCTTATCATAGGGATGTACGTATATGAAAAAAACATAGTGTGTATGGGGTTCAGTACTATCTCCGGTTTTAGGCATCCACTGGGGATCTTGGAACAGCATATCTCCCACAGAAAAAGGAGTCTACTGCATTTTATATGCATAGATATATTCCTGCTCTAGATACAGCCCTCTTCCTTCTCCTGCCCAATACTGCCAACACCCATACTGAAGTCAGCTTTTATTTTTAGTTGCAGATTATAAAAGACAAACAAAATGACTACAAAATGAAACATCAAAAACCCTAAAGCAAGGAGAAGTTTGTCTTTGCAGGTATACTACAGCTCAATGAGGTGGTTCGTGCAATTTTACTGTGTATCACTTTTACAGGGTTCCTGCTCTTTTTCTGTCCAATTTCCACCAGACCTGCCATTCCCCACATCTTCAAAAAAGCTTGAAACTTCTTGAGAACATTAACCACTGGACTTCAGCTTCCCCACTGCTTACAACCTCATTATCTGGAACACATTTCAGAGTGATTTCTAAGAAAATGAACATACTGATAATCAGCAGTGATAACTGAAGGTGAACTGGAACCAAAAACTCAGATAATCCCCAATTTACATTTGTGAACATGTCCCTCCTCTCTATCTCTTACTCCTTTTTCCGCTTCTGTTTGTCCTCCACACAGTTCGCGCTATTGCTAGTTTTGTTGTTTGAAGAGCTAGCAGATCTTAAGCTTCCATTCTGAGAGTTTCAGAGTTTGATTTCTGTTACAGATCTTTACTAGAGATACAACAGCAACTGAGTGTTGGGAGACACAAGCAATCACAACCTGTGGGGATTTGTGCACAGGTTGCCAGATATAAGGACCTTCCTACCCAATGTCTCATTCCTTGACCATGAAGCCGGGGGCCTCAGCAAGGGCATTTTAGGTGAAAGGTACTCAAAGGAAGCAAAATGGTATGATAATGCTGTTAATGTGGAGCACAATGCATAAGGACTTCTTGTATAGATAGAAAAATAGAACTGAATTTTTAGGGCTGGTTTGACATATATACTTAAGCCCTTATACTTGTTCTTACATGAAACCCACACATTCAGTTAGCTAAAACCCCATAAACACTTGTTGTTTCTAGTTGATACCACTAGCTTTTTTTTTGTAGCTTTGGTGTGTGTATATGTATGACAGAGAGAGATTTGTGTCTGTAACATATTCAGTAAATATTCTTTCTTTTCAGAAATCATTGAAACCGAAAAATGCGGTCATTTCTAAACATCACAGTTCAATTCCTATAACCATAATTCATTGCTTCAAATGTATTTGAACACCTATTAGAGTGGCTTGAATCCAAAACGCTCACATCAGATGCTGGTGAGGATGTGGAACAACAGGGATGCAAAATGGTGCACTCACTACAGAAGACAGCTTGGCAGTTTCTTACAAAGCTAAACATAGTCTTAACTTATGATCCAGCAATCCGCAGTCGCTGAATGGGTAAATAGATTGTGGTATATCCAAACAATGTAATTTTATTTAGTGACAAAAAGAAATGAGCTATCAAGCCATAAAAAGACATGGAGGAACCTCAAAATGCATATTGGTAAGGGAAGCCAGTCTGAAAAGGCTACATACTATGTGACATTCTAGAAATGGCAAAAATATAAAGACAGTTGTAAGAGAGGGATGAAGAGGGACTTGGTTCAAGACATCTTTCTCTGTCAATGTAATTTTTTCACATTTCCCTCATTCTCTATAATAGCTGCATATCAACTATGCAGTGTGACTGCACCAAAGTTAACCTAGAAACTTCCTTAGCATGTTTACCTCATTTCAAAGTTTAAATCAATGCAAATCATAATGTAATGAATATCCTTTTATTTTTACATATGTATCTCTGAATCTATCCTATAGGGTATTTGATTGCTGGGTCAGCCCATCAGTACCTCAGACTACTGGTAGGTCTTGTCAATTGACTTCCCAAAATGTTTCAGCGTGTTCACTTTAATCAATGTGGTATGAAAGAGTTAGGGTCTATTTCTTTACATTATTTAAAATGACCAAACATTTAAATCTATGTTGATCTGAGGGTCAAAGTAATCTCGTATTTGCATTAGTTTGTATTTTACTGATTTCTAATGAAGGGTGAGCACTAGTGATATGTTTATTGGTTATTTGCATTTGTCATTTCACAATTTGTATTGTACTGGCCTTTTCCCATGTATGTACTTCCTTTTCCTTATTGATTAGAGAACTTTTAAGGCTTTTGTGGGTAGTGGCCCTTTGTTTCTTGTATGTATTTTCTTCTAGTCATTATCTTGTCCTTTAATTTCATTAATTTTCTTTTTGCACATTGCTATTTATATTACTTTCATGGAGTTAAACCTGTTTAAAACCTGTTTAACTCCATGAAATCTTTTTCTTCTTTTTTCCTTTTCGTTCTTTCTCTTCTCTCAGACTCACTGTCTTCTTTACTCTTCAGTCTTCTGCTTTGTCAACTTTTGCTTCTTCCTTCCTTAATTCTACCTTATTTCAATTACTTTAATTCTCTATTTTGGTTTAAAATAAGGAGAGTTCCCTTTATTGTTCTTTAACAGTATTGCATGACACAGATCATGGTTTTTCCCTACTGCCAAATGAACTTTAAATTCAGCTTGTTGGATTATTTCTGTAACAGAATAATCTTGGTATTTGTATAGAGATTATACTGAAATCATAGATAAATTTAGAGAGGATGGATCCATCTTTATAAAACTGATAACCTTTAGCAGAACAATTATAAATTTCAAAAAAGGCAAACAAGATGGAAAAATATGCTCATTTTTCATATTTTCCCCAGTTGCACAGTTTGCTAATTTCTCCCGACTGTCATGGTCATTGCATCATGAAGCAACATGAATAGTTTATAATAAGCTTATATTAGGAGTAAACCTACCTCAGCATAACTAAGAAGAAACAAACAAAAAAAAAACCCAAATACAAGAAACCCATAGGAACATTCCTGAAAGTATGAGGGCCTAACTTGTTGACTACAGCCAGGGTTACTTCCTTCCAGAGCAAAATAAAATTTTGCAGGACCTAAGCTGTCTACCTATGAGTGCCTACAGCGCTCTTGGCTCTTGAGTACAACACCAATATGTCAGTGATTTTAAGTCCTCCTATTTTGATTCTTCTCAATTCCCATTTCCAAAGCTCTCTCTTTTCTCTGTCACATACAAAGTAAATATTTTCTTGTATATTTTAGGTAAACTTTTTGAGGGAATTGTAGAGTCACACACGGCTGTTAAAAAAACAATACAGAAAGAGCTTGTACATTCTTTACCCAGTTTCCCCCAATGGTAACATCTTGCAAAACGATAGCATAATATCACAACCAGGAAATCCACAGTCATACAATACACTGATCTTGTTCAGATTTCCCCTATTTTAACTACACTCTCATGTGTCTGTGTATGTGTGTGTGGGGGGGAGAGGTGGTGTGTGTAGGGGGATCTCTTGTCTTCTTTTTACTTCAGAATTAATTAACTATTATACACCAAGCTTGAATATTTTATCTTCATTACAGACTCACAATTTATTTACCAGTTTTGTTGTGGGTGGTATGTACTACACGGCCCACAATGATCTGTAATAGTTTAAATATATTTATTAATAATATTAATGAATTATGGAAATTAAACCATAGACCACGAATTTGTGACATATGAACTCAAATGGATCAAGAAAGATATTTCTATTTGCGAGAAAGGGGTTGGCTCTTATCTCTTGATTTTAATTTATTAGTACACAGTCTAGGTGACTGGCTTTCCAAATGAGTTTCTGCTTTCACATTATTCCAGTGAGACATTTATAATCAATGCTACAGAAAATTAACACTGGGGTAATATTGAGTCAATCTTCGTCAATAAGAAATGTAAGCCTAATTCTAACACCAGATGGGAAAAAACAAAATCCAAGATCGCTTTCGAATAAATAGGGTCAATGTCGATCAATTTACTTACATTTTTCTTTGCTGAAATTCTGTTTGGGTGGCATACCAATCTTTGTTTAAATCCATTGTTTCATCTTGTCATACCTATCATTCATTTATTCACAGCCATTTGTGCTTAAAAATAAAGTTGCTGAAAAGGAAAAACTCTAATGTTTATTCCTTATTTTAATTCATTCTGTGGGTTTTACTCTTCTTAAGTGTGCTTAGCTCGTCATGATAGGAAAGGATGTTCAGACTCAAAAATAATCAAGTGGAATTCAGAGGGTCCTCTTCAAGACCAAAAAGAAACTGCAAAGATGAAAACTGCTTAACTAGGGAAAACAGGTTCTTCCTTTTCTACCTTATCTTTTATTATTATCTTGTTGTTATCATTACCTAGAATGATTGTCAATTTACTTTTACTTGGGAATTTTTTTTTTTTTTTTTTTTTTTACCTCCTGGAGCTCTGGGCTACATGAAATGCTTGGATGCTCTTAAATCATGGCACATTTATGGGCACAATTTCTTCTGATGTTTAGCAGCTATTTGACAAAAGAGGGCAAAGATGAGAGAAAAATTTAGGTCGGTGAGTTAGCATGGTTGCGAAGTGAAAGTGAATCAGAGTAGCACATGCACCCTGGGGCTCAGAGTATCTTCTCTGGAATGACTTTTGCTAAACCCAAAGAGCTGATTTTTTTGTTGTTGTTGTTGAATTTGGAAGATAGCCAATAAAGAAATAATCATCAGCATCCTTATCTTTTTTTTGGTATCATTAATATACAATCACATGAGCAACACTGTGGTTACTAGATTCCCCCCATTATCAAGCCCCCCACCACACACCCCATTACAGTCACTGTCCATCAGCGTAGTAAGATGCTATAGAGTCACTACTTGTCTTCTCTGTGCTATACTGCATTCCCCGTGCCCCAGCCATGTTATGTGTGCTAATTGTAAATCAGCATCCATATTTTGCTTATTTTTTTGTTCATCACAAAGTCTGATGTGGAGTAAAGTTAAGTGAAAGAGGAAGCTGTATATAAATTATGATTAACATTTTTGTGAACATTAGCTTCTCTATTCAGAAATATACCTGCTAAGTCAAACATTTCACTTTACGCCATTGTAGACTTAATGTTAATTGCTATTACACTGGTATGAAAACCCTTAAACTTTATTAATTTTAGTTTCCATATCTATAGAGGAAAATAATAATATATACTTCATACAAGCTGAAAATATGAAGATGATTTTATTAGATTAAGAAAGAAGACAAAGAAAATAATTCCAGGTAGAGGGAGTGATATTGACAAATGCTCATAAGCATAAATATGCCCATTAAGCATGATCCAAAGTATATAGAGAGCAAAGAGTACAGTGTTATGAGATTATCATGAAAAATAATTTGGTGTTAGGTAATGAAGGGTTTTGGACAGACTGAAAAATGATTTAAGATATTAACATCTTCAAGGACATTTTGAATATTTCCTTTTCTTACTTACTACTCTTTTGGCACCTTTGAATTTTTCTTTGACCTAGCTTTTGTAATACAATCTTATGCCCACATTCTCCTTAATGTTCCCTTTTATCAAGTTCCCTAATACTCTTTATGCAATGAGAACTTTAGATCTTTTTCTTTAGAAATCTTATATTAGGAAACTGAATTCACAAAGACAAATGTGGTTAGGTATGAAGCTCAAGTTGAGCCAATCAGAGCCTTGCTAGCTGTTACCCTAAGTGAGACAGAGCTGGAAATCAGAAGGCCTCTCTCTCCTTTGATTCTCCTGGAAGTTAAAATTAGGGATATGAAGTCTAGATGTATTTCCATAGCTTACCCCTATCTGAATACTGAACTTGTGGAGGGGGTTTTCTCTTGTTATAATGAAATATGTCCCTTAAAATACCTCCCTCTGTAGCTCACATCCAGGAGCCACACCTCCTATTGCTGACTAATATGTGCCTTGGATGAACTGACTGCTGGTGAGGAATAAGAAGAAGATAGCAGACACCCAATAATGAATAGCTTGAGGGCTATAATAATCGAAATACATTCAATTCTATACATACCTTTTAGCAGGATAGACAGCAGAAAAAATGGAAATGCCTTCTCAACTGGTGTATAGAAATGACTGGCATGTCTCAAGGAGTAAGTCCTCTGTGGATCCTAGTAAATGCTGAGTGCTTAGAAGTGAAAATCCACAGCCCCCTGTCCCCACATATACTTGGAGGAGCAAAAATCATAATGGAGAATAAAGGAGAAGAGACGGCAAAACTGGTATATTCCAGTTCACATACAATATTAAAGTCTGAGTTTGAGAGGATACAGCAAAAGCTAACGCTCTCAAAGTAAAGATAGAGACTTCGATTACCAGAGCAAATATCTCACTGTACACCCAGGACAT
>JAVSCE010001579.1:0-62767 GCA_032199065.1 Smutsia gigantea | reverse complement strand
CACATTTCCTGATTTCAAACTATACTACAAAGCTATACTAATCAAAACAGTATGGTAGTGAAACAAAAATAGATACACAGATCAATGGAACAATATAGAGAGCCCAGAAATAAAGCCCCACTTATATGGTCAATTAACATATGATAAAAGGAGCAAGAATTTACAATGGGGAAAAGAAAGTCTCTTCAGTAAATGGTGTTGGGAAAACTGGACAGCTACATGCAAGAGAATGAAACTGGACCACTGTTTTATACCATAAACAAAGTGAATTAAAGACCTAGACCTGCAACCATAAAATTCATAAAAGAAAACATAAACAGTAGACTCTTGGACATTGGCCTTATCAATTTTTTTCTGGATACATCTTCCCAGGCAAGGGAAACAAGACCAAAAATTAACAAGTGGGACTACATCAAACTAAAAAGTTTCTGCACAGCAAAGGAAACCATCAAAAAAATGAAAAGGCAACCTACTCTATGGGAGAATATATTTGTAAATATATCCTTTTTTTTTTGGCTAATATCCAAAATGTATAAAGAACTCATACAACTCAACACCTAAAAAAACAATCCAATTAACAAATGGGCTGAAAACCTGAATAGACAATTTTCCAAAGAAGACATAGAGATGGCCAACAGACACAAGGAAAGATGCTCAACATCACTAATCATGGTGTGATCAAACTACAATGAGGTATCACCTTACACCAGTTGGAAAGTCTAGTATCAATAAGAAAAGAAATAATAAGCATTGGCAAGGATGTGGAGAAAAGGGAAACCTCATACACTGCTGGTGGGATTGCAAATTGGTGCAGCCCTCTGGAAAGCAGTATGGAGGTTATTCAAAAACTAAAAATAGAACGACCATATGATCTAGTAATTCCCACTTCTGGGAATTTCCCTGAAGAAAACAAAATCACTGAGTCAAAAATATATATGCACGCCTATGTTTATTGCAGCATTATTTACAATAGCCACAGTATGAAAGCAACCTAATTTTCCATCAACAGATGAATGAATAAAAAAGAAGTGATGCGTATGTACAATGGGATATTAGTCATTAAAAAGAATGAAATCTTGCCATTTGTGACAACATGGATACACCTAGAGGGTATTATGCTAACTGAAATAAGGCAGAGAACAAGAAATACCATGTAATGTCACTTATATGTGCCATCTAAAAAAATCAACAAACAAAAGCAACAGAAACAGACACATAAAAACAGAACAAACAGGTGGTTGCCAGAGGGGAGGAGAGTGGGTGGATAGGTGAAATAGGTAAAGGGGAGTAAAAGGTACGAACTTCTAATTATGAAATGAATAAGTCACAGGGATGAAAAGTACAGCATAGGGAATATAGTCAGTAATGTTGTAATAACTTTGGTGACAGATGGTAACTACATCTATCCAATATATCCAATTTGGGGCATTTCATAATATATATAATTGAGCATTTCATAATATATAATTTCATAATATACATAATTGTCTAATCACTATGTTGTACACCTGAAACTAATGTAATATTGTATATCAGCTACAGTTTAAAATAAAATTTAAAAATTAAATTAATTATTTAAAAAATAGAACCTATTAAAGAAAACTTTCAAAAATGGATTAATATACTATTCTTAGTAAAACTTTATAAATATCCAAGACTTCAGAAATTAAAATACTAGATCTGAGAATCTGTAAAAATAACAAGGTAAAATAATGCTAGGTAATAGAGGGAAAAGAGCAAGTCAAAAGAAGAAAACGGATGGCCCAAAACAAATGTATATACATCAAGACTAATAAAGCACACGAAAATGCCGTGACATGTGAGGATTAGTTTAGGTAGTACAACCTCACATCCTTGGTAATTAGTAGGCTGAAAGTCAGTTGTAATTCCTGGCTAAACAGGAACTCAGTCCCACAGATAATTAGGATCATCCCTTTACTTTAAACATTTTCACCTTGGCTGTATTAAGTGATTTATTAAGATGAACAGACCTTCATCAAAAGAAACAAAGAGCAACAATTAAACTGAAACAACCTAGTGTGTCCTAATCCGTATTTTCAGCAATATTTTGACATCTCTTCCAAAGCCAAGCTTTCATGATTGCCATATAAGACACTCTGTCACAGATAAGAAGATCCAGTCAAATGATTCCCATTGTGCATCTGCTTCTTAATGAAGACAAATGGTCTAGACTGTATACAGAGCTGAATTACTTTTGGAATTTGAGGTTTTTAGAGACTTCACATAACTGAGGTCATTTATTAGTCTCCTTTTATAGATTTTGTAGAACATCAAGCTGCATCTTTTGGGTAGTATGCATATTTCTAAAGTTTGTGGGCTGTATTTGTAACATACCAGAGAAAAGAATTTAGGACAGTCAGAGACACTCAATAGGCTAGGCAAAGAAATAAGTGGGGATGACTCAAAGGTCACATAAATATTGCACAAAAAGCTCTGTGGGTGTATGCAAAAGAAAGCTGTAAATTGTAAAGCCACATGAACTGTTTTATATTTCACATATTTATATATACATATGAAATTGTAATTATGAAGAATAATTAGATTTATCACATAATTGGACTTGTAAGTGAAAATTTAGATATACTTTAATAAGTTTCCTCAAACCCTGTCTCATAATTTATATCAGTGAGAGTGATTGATTGCTAATAGAGTCATGTACATTAAACTTCAATTAACTAGACTAGAAAACCATCAATTAAGCAAGTATATGCTTAAATATACATGAGAAGATTCAAAGGAAAGAAAAAGTAACTAGGCATAAAAGAAATATAGGTAAGTTTTGAACCATCAAATATCCCTTAATGAACATCAGTTACAACTCTTTGTATATAATCAATATGAAAAATATTTTGTGCCAACACAAATAGACACACACACACACACACACCCCTCTACAGACAACCAGATGGTGAAAGCTTGTGCATAATACACAGAAGGAAAAACTTATACCTGGAAGGAATCCTAAAACATATTTATTTCAAACTCTTCATTTTACAATTGGAACCAGATCCCCAAAAGAAAACTTCACATGCTTAGGTCTAAAAAACCACTAGGTGGCAGAAAATGTCATGTCATAGGTAAACAATGCTAATCACATAATGTTCCTTTAATTAACATTTACTGAGTATTCTCAGGGTGTCTGACTCTGCCTAAATGTTGTAGCTTTAGAGAAATTCTATGGAGTGGTATGATAAGAATTAATCTAAGAGTCCAGGTACCTCAGTTTCTGTCCTGGCTCTGAGACCTCCTGGCAAGATGTCCCTTATAATATTACTTACAGCTTCAATTTTCACATCTGTAAAACAATGATAATAGTACATAACATTCTTCAAGTGAGACAATGTATGATCAGTTTTTTCAATTATAAAACACATACGAGATACCATCATCATCTTTTGAGTTAATCTCTTTAGATATACTTAAACCACTATTGATTAGGTTCAATAGAATTTTTGGTTTTATCAGAATCACTGGAGAAAAAACGAATGAGCTTAATTCTCCTTAGGCTGGAGAAAAAGTATAGAGAATATATTCTAAACTTTTAACTTCTTGACTCTTTTAGGGGTTCCCCTGTGAGAGAAGGATATGGTTACTCTGTGTGCTTGTGGGCCAAATTAGTTTTCACAAGCAATAAGTGGAAATTATACATTATCATTTCCTTTTGTACCTACAATTTCTTTCTTTCCAGGTTTTTCTAAGTTCTTTAACAATAGTGATTTCTCCTTCTTCTCCAAAGAGCCACTTTTCCTTTAATACTTGGCAATTGCTACACTCTCCCAGGTCTTGCACTTATCCTATTGCAATAATTTTCCTGGCTCACTCTCCTCCCAGGTTTCCTCTTTCTGTAGTTGGGATTTCCTGATCCCCACCTGTAGGTTCACCGCCCCCCCCCATGGCTCCGAGGTTGACAAATCAGTCCTGTTCTTAGACAAGAGAACTTGACCACAGATACATTCAATCTTGCTATTTTTATCTTTGGCTGAGTTTTGGCAGCCAGGCTCTGTCCTGTTTGTTGGAGTCCAGATTCTCGCCTCTGAAAAAGGGGGATCTGTAGCAATAGAAGCAGGCTTCTTCCCACAGTAATGATCTCCAAAATTTATAAGTGTCAACATTTTTTTAAAAGGTGGTTATTACTATGATGACAATATGTTGAAGAAGTTGTGGGAAAACAAAATATTGAAGAATACAGGAAAGAGTCAAATGGTGGCTCCATTTTAGATACTTACTTTTTCACCAGTCATTGATCCCAGGCCCTTCCCACATGTACCATATTGGAAGCTTAGCTCTGAACCTCAGTTCCATGACTGTGTTGCTTCTAGATCTCTTTGATGTCAACTATCTACCAGCTTTGATCTCTAAATTTGCACTGTCTCTCTACCCAGACTCGATGGTTGACGCGCCCTAGTTCCATCTTGCTGTACTTTGTCATCTCCTGCTTACCTAAAGTGCTACATGTTTTCCATTAGTGTATTGGAAATACACACTGTTTGTCATCTCCACGGTCCTTCTTTACAATGTTTTGTTCCTGGTCTTGATTGAAACCCTTCTCATCTCAAAGGATCACCCAATGCCAACCCTACCATGTTTGAAAGGCAGTGGTGGTAGTAAGGAGGTAGTTGCAGGAGTGTTGAGCACAACTGAACTAAAAGTCCTTTATTTTTTTTAATGATAGACAACTGTCTGGGGATCTGCACTGAGATAAAACCCACACAATATCAGGCTTGCAAAATAACAAACCACCATCCTAGTTCTTTACTGGTTCTATATCAACAGATAATCTGGCTAAATTCAGGAATTCATCCCACTTTCATCTCCCTTCAATACTTATAAATCAGTAAAGTAACTGATTTATAAGTGAAAAGTGATGCTAAGTAATAAATGCTTATTGTCTTAGTCTGGATTCCTTGGGAAACAGACTCTGAGATGGAGATTTGTGTCCAGGAAGTTTACTGGGCCCTGCTCTTCAGATCAATGAGAGAGTGAGGGAAACAATGTAGATGCAACAATGGCTTCAGCTAATAACACAGATCTGGAGCTGGGATAGTCCTTTCAGACTTGTCCTGAAGCACAGAGGCCTCGCCTTTGTACACACACATTAATTAGTCATTGGATGTGGACTGCCCCCAGGAGGGGTGCAAACCTGACTGAGTCATCCCCCTTTCCCAGAGGGCAGTTGCTAGAAAGACCTGAGCTGCAGCAGGCTGCAATCAATCTCCCTGGTAGCTGACAAAATGTGCATGTGCATTGTGAAGGGTGGATCTGGGTGTCTACCAAGCATGCGCATAGGTATACACATACTTACCCACATTCATTTATACATACTTACACATACTCAGTATACATATACACATTCACACACACAAACACGTATGCATACATGTCATACATATATATATACTCATAAGCTATACTGCTGCTTATCATTGTAACTTGATATCACCCAACAACTACCTTGATCTTTTTATGTAAATACAGAATTCTTCAAAAGAAGTCAGTCCTGTTCCAAAAAAAGTTCTGGAAATTCTAAGTTTAGATCAGGTTGTTTTATACTCAGTTTTAAACAGTCACTTAGAGTCCTTAAAAATAACATTTTCCCTACCTCCACATTCCCACCACTACCCTACAGCCTCACCAAAAAGCTTTTATAATAAATTATTTGAAATGTTTCTAAAGGCATTTCTTTCACAGAAAGAGCAATATCCTCATGTATAAAAATCTATATCCCAGCTAATGGCTAAGGATTACACTTACTAAGGCATGATGAGGTCACCATGTTAGGTTAATATTAGGGATATTTTTCTTCAGCCTTTTGGGCCTAAGTGTCAGATTGGTTATTCTTCTTTGTTAAAAATCCTGTGTTCTTTTTCATTTATAATAAAAAATTCCATTAAAGTTGTGCCCTGACCATAATCTCTAACCTAGAACTCAATTGTTTTAGTCCATTTTTACTTCCAACTGACACTGTCAAAAAAACTAAAAAAAAATTTTTTTTTGATGATGCCAGACTAATATTAATTCCTTTTCTTGTTACTGTAATGAATTTGTTACTAAGTTGGATTAATTGGTTAAATTTCCTATCTTTGAAAATACATTACCATAATACATCTTATATTGTGACACCCTATGTCTTACTGAAGTCACTGAAATGAATGTTTTGGGGGAAAACTATAGTATACAATAATGTTTGAAATAATCATATTGTGAATCAAGTTGGTTATTGAGAGCTGGTATTTTTCTTCACAAACATGTACTTTTTTCTTTAGTACTTTGTCAGAATCAGGGTCAGATTCTCCAATAATATTTTTCCAAGGTGTCCAAGCCACTCTGGACCAAAAACTTGAGTTCTCCCTTTTGACCTCTTGTGACTTCATTCTTATCATTTGCATTATCATCATTATGTATGACTAATTCTTATCTTTGGCATAGTGATGGGCATTAAAGAAACTAAGATAAAAGTTAAGCTGAAAGTGGGCTGGTAATTGAAGGGTGTGTAAAACAATAGTCAATAGATACATTTACTGAGCACTTAATATATGACAGGCAGTGTCCCAAGGGTTCTAATATTTTAACAACAGTATAAGGCAGGCATTATTTCTGATTTTTTCAAATGAAATTGAGGCACAGAGAGGATATGCCCAAAGTCATATAGCTAGTGACCTGTGACTGTGAGCCCAAGCAGCCTGGCTCAAGAGTATATGTTCTTTACCATTATACTACAGCTGCTTCTAATTAAGATAATTGTTTTAGAAATATCATATTTGCCCCTCATTTCTATATTTTTGATTATTTTCACTTTGATATAAATTATTGTTCATGATTTGTTTGTTGAAATATAAAGGAGTGCTATGGAAAAGGGAACATTGGCCAAAACCTGTGATTCAAGTAATAAGGCAAGATTTGAAAGATATGTAGATAGTGATATGTAAGAAAGTGGGCCTATTGCCAATCCCTTCTCATAAGAAGTCTAGTACTTTGGTGTAAGGATGAGGTCAGATCTAGAGATACTGGTGTTAGGTACCACTTTCACTTTGTAAAATTACAGGCCTGTGGCCTAGCTAATGGTTCTGCCTGAACCCGAGGCTGGGAAAAGGCTCAGTGGACTAATCACCAGCTTCATTTGTTAGAAATAATGACATGAAACTGGTCAATACTAGCTGATAAAACATTTACATCTATGACCTCTTAACTTACAAATCTCCTACATTCTAAAAGGTATCATGAAGCTCAGAAAGAGTCAATGCCTAACCCAAAGTAACAATTTATTCTTGGGGTAGAGAAGGGATTTCGGTCCTGGGAAAACTGACCTCAGTAAGAATGTAAAACTTATCATCCCCATCTATTTCTCTTGACTATTTGGTAAGAAAGAAAAGGGGCCTGTTTTACACCTCTATCTATTGGACATTGATGTTGTGCTTATTAAATAGCACTCTTAGTACATGCACTCTATCCAAAAGTCATCTTTTTAACACTATCTAGCTGTCTTAGTTCATGCTTTAAATGTTGTTCCTTATGTCCCCTTTCATTTCTCTTCTTTTATCCTTTTACACAACTTTTGGAGGCTGAACTCATCCACTCTCACGACATTAGCAACCACCAATATTACCAGGATTCTCAAACCTAATCCACTATTTCCTTTCAAAGCTCCAGATCCACATATCAAGGTGTTCGAAGAACCTCTCCTTTTAGACGGAGCACAGACATTGCAAATTCAGAATATCTATGATTGAACTCATTATATTTTCCCACTTCCAATTTTCTCCTCCTGTGTCTTAAAAGAATGTCACCACCATTCTCCTAGTCTTTCAGGTTGGAAATCTGGAAATCATCCTGGTGGTCTTCTCCCCATCCTCACATCCAGTTGACCTTCTAATCCAGATCCTTCTTCATTTACAAAAGTCTGACCTTCACATTGTGTGGATCACTGCCATAAACTTTGGACAGGACTCCCTGTCTCCCTTCCTCAAAATCCTCAAAAATGCAAATCAGTTTACATTACTCGCCATATAGACTTTAGGATAAAATCTGAAATCTTAACAAGTCCTACAAGAACCATTCTGGGGTCAGAGGTTAGGGTGGTCTTGTTGAGGCCAAAGCTTGGTAGAGAAGGAGGATAGATCTGATGAGCCCTGAGCTAGCCTAGGAACTAAGGATTTCAGCCTCTGTTTGGATCTCAGTTCATTATGTGGTCTATGAGAGCAGATTGCTGACCTCCTTCAGCCTGCAAGTTCAATTATGCAGCTTCCTTGGGTATCTTTGGCAATCTCAGACACAGCATGCAGTACCACAATAATTTTATGTGAAGGGGCATATTTTCAAAGTATTAGTATGCTTTAATCTTTTGCAATTCAGTATACTTGGAATATCCGTTTGCTTCAAGGGATGCTTATTGTGTGGGATTACATGTATTAGAGCAGATGTCCAAGGAAAAGGGTGACTATCACCTTCTAAAATTCAAAATAAGACTTTAAGCAAGACAATGTCAGGGTTTGAAGAAAGGGATTATAAAAATTCCTTCAGAATAAAAAAAAAGCTGAGCCTAAAAAACTCAGAATTTAGTGTTTCTTCATAGTGTAAAAAAGACTTCCCTTTGCCTGTGCCTACATCATAATGCTTGCTCCCCAGAGTTTACTTTTTCTCCTACACATACAACTGGATCACAGTTCTCAGCCTTCCTGCATGTAGGTGTAGGTGTGTGATTGTGGTCTGGCCAGTGGATAACAAGTGGAAGTGATTTATGTCATTGCCACAACTTTTTATGTTTCTTAACAACCTTATATGTAGGATCCCTTAAGGACCAAGAGAAGATCAGAACTACATGATGGGAAGAAGCTTTGTTGCCATGTGACCATACAGAAAAGGATCTGACCAGGAACACATGCATTGAACAGTGACAACATGAGATGTGTTCTCACAATATATTCCTGCCTTCAGATATGTCAATATATATTGATAGTATGAGACAAAGCGAAATATAAACTTTTTGTATGTTAAGTCATACCTATCACAGGCATATTTGTTACAGCAGCTAGTGTCCTCCTAACTACTCCAAAGATGATTCAGGGGTTGGAAGAAACTCTTATAGTGTCCAAGAGATTGGGAAACTGAGGAAGAGAGAGAAGGTGGAGAAGCAGAGGAAGAGTGGAAAGCAGAGAATTATCATCATCCCTCACTGCTTTACCTTGAACAACAGAAGTGTGGCATGTTAGAGAAGGTGAGGAAACATCAGTTACTTGGGGGGGTTGCCTTCTTTTACATGTGGAACTCAGGAAGGAGATCCTCACAGACTGTCCCACACCAAGCTGGGAGTACTGCATCAAAATATACTCAAAACCTCACCAAACTTGGAAGGGTGGGGGCTGAAGGAATTCCAGAATTTAACTTTCTCAAGCCTGTCTCAATTCCTAGGTTGTGGCTGGATCTAGATATTTTCTTGTGCCCTTGAAGGATAACCCAGAATTCCCTGAAGGCTGGCTGGAGAGCTTGCCAGTGTGTATGAGGGGTGTCACTATGGTGGAGGGTGTCAAGTAGCTGAGACAAGGGCTACAAAGTAGACAGAGCCAGATGCGTGAGTGCACGTGTGTGTATGTGTGCGTGTGTGTGCATGAGTGCTGTAACAGTAGAGAGGATGGAGACAGGACTCCAGGGAGGCATCTTACCACTGCACAAAGCAACCTGTGAATTACATCAATGTCCTGACATCAACCTCAAACATCGGCAGGGCATGTGGTCAAGCGGTGGATAAAGAATCTTGTTGTGGAGACAGAGGCAAAGAGTAGAGCAAGGATCAAAGGACCTTTCTGCCCTTGCTGTCTGGAGATAACCTCCCCATGAATATGGCGCACACCTCCCCATATTCTGTGTTCTTCTGGGAAAGAACAGAAATCTGAAAGATGTACAACTGAATTATTCAAAGAGGCTTTTTAAACCAGTTAGATAGGGAAGTGAAATTCTGGAAGACGAAAGGTTTGAGATGAGCGGATTTGGTGTAAACCAAAAAAATTAAAATACTATAAATCACTAATTTTAAATTGCTGCCACTACATAGGATGGCAGTTCAAAAGGAAGATTAGGTATGTTTCAATGATTAAATGAACCATGTATCATTTGCACATCTGAGTGTTCCTCAGGTATGATAGTGAGTCATCTGCTTTCTATTTTTTTCTTTTTATAAAATCATGTCTTCTACCAAAGCAAAATACTTCTATTTTTTTTTCCTCTTTTCCCCACTCTTACTTCTCATCTAAAACCATCTTCCTTGCTCAGCCTTACCCACACCTCATATCTGCTGGTCTGAAGGAGACAGTTTTTCTGTTGGATGCAGAGGGTCCACAGTGGACTTTGTCCCAGGCCCCAATAGTCTGAGATATGCTTTCTTTTTTCCTTACTTTTTTACCATTTCTGAGGCCGGAAAAAATCAAAATGTCTTACAAATTCCCAGGCAGAGGAGACTGTTATACAATCCTGACAGTTGTCATCTCTTGAGCATGTGTGAACTAAGTGATGCATCACAGTATTTCTTCATTTTATTGTCTCTCTCAGTTGAGCTTTTTGCATTTGAAAACAAGTAGTTAAATTTAAACTTAAATTTGGATCCCTAATTCCTTGCTTAGAATGTCTGCAAAAACATATCTTTATGATGCAGCACTGAAATGCAAATATATTCTGTACAGAAAAGGTTGCCTTTATGTACAGCAGGTGATGGAATTAAAGGGTGTCAAACTTGCCAAGTCTCTTGCAACAGAGCACAGGCATTTCAAAGCAGGGAGAAGTTAGTGTGGTTAACTTGTTTTCACATCAGTTATGAAATATCAACCTGTCAAAAGTTCATGGCTAACTTTTAAGAGAAACTATTTGACCTATAGTAATATGTAATTTAATAATGGAAAAAAACAAAACTTTGAGTCTAACCAAATAGGAAATGCGGAGGAGCAAAACCTAATATAATATGATATGACTTGAAATTTACTGTCCATCTTAAAAATAGTCAAGACACAGACTTAAAAAGCTAAAATATAACCAACCACTAAATGACAGAAAGTGACTTAGGATTGCTAGACCCTTCCTAGGCAAGTATTGTCAGGAAGTTTTAGATGCAAATTCTGATTTAGGCATTGAAAAGAGAGTTCACATTGATAAAGGAATGATATTGTTAGTTTTAAAAGAAATGAGTGCATTTAGTGTAGTGTTTCCATTTTTCCCTTGAAAGCTCTTATAAAGTAGATACAAAATGTGTCTTATAATCAGTGGCCTCTTAGACTCAAGCAAACATGTAAGTTGTATTGCTCCCCCTACTTCATGATCTTGTCTCTGCTTTCCAACTGATCTCTCCACACTCTACTTCTCACTGCACATTTCAGCTCTCTGGAACAATTTCTAGGTCTATAAATACACCAGGCTCTGTCAATTTTGTGTAGTTATTGCACATCCTCTGCTGGGCCTGCTCTGTCCTTTTCCCTACCCTTAAATGCCATTTTCCTGCCACTCTCCCACTCATACTCAAGACAGCTCTGGACATCACTTCTCTAGAAAATCTTCCCTGACTGTGTACCATCTCCATTATTTCACTCTATGCTTATCTCTGGCACTGCACTTACAGTGTAATCTTATATTTTTACTTGTATCAATCAATTCAACAACATACAAACAAAAGCAAACATATTTTTCATGCAGCATGGCCCCTAAATGGAAGCCAAATTCTTCATCTGGTGCCTAATTGAAGAATCTATGATCTGTTTCCCTTCTGAGGGTGTGTGATCACACTGTATGTGATAGATTTACTGAGCAATTACCGTTTGTGGTTAGAGTTGTAGGGCTCAATTTGCAAAAAAAACAAAACAAAACAGAGCTCATTCTAGGTATTTTAAGCAGGATGAACTATAATTCAAGGAATCAGGCTCATGCATATTCATCAGAGTGCTAGAGACTTAGGGCTGAATCTTTCAGAATAAGTCCCAGAATAATATGGCTACCTGGCCTTCCAGGAGCGCTGCTCTCTCTCTTGAAAGTGGAATTAGGAGTCCACTACACACATACTGAGTTCAAGAACACAGTGCCATGGCTGCCATTTGGATTCAAGAAGCCACTACTGTCCCACTACACCTACTTGTGGAGTCCCACAGAGCTTGAGGTGGACCATGGGGCACTGCTGGAAAAACTGGTCTCCAGGACTGTGCCTCTGAGCAGCAAGCAGCAGGAAAATGTGCTCTTCCTCCCTTGTGGATTCAATCTCATGCAAAGGACTAAAGGACTGAGGCAACTTGCACCTGGAAATCCAGTAGCAAGGGATTGTAGGCAAAGTAGCTTTAACTCTCTAACAGATCAGGTGGCCATTCTAGGCTGAACGATAATTCCCTGTATCTACCATAACCAGGTGTATTGTGCATTTCAAGCAAGGCTGGGACTTTTTGTGGGTAATTTTGTTTATGCATTAAGACCTACATCTCACATAATTGTAAGTCCATTATACATTCTAAGACAATGGCCTCTTTATCTTTTCATAGATGTTCAGCTCTTGACAGAAACTGTGCTCTACTCATCTTTGCAATGTGGGGTTTGGTACTATGTTTTGTCAAATGAACAAATGAAAGTATGAATCAATAAACCCATGAATGATAGAAACTGTATCCTTCTGTACTTTTTTGAATTGACAAGTCCCTTTGACTTTCGTTAATTCAGTGGTTCTCAATCAGCGGTAATTTGCCTCCCCAGGAGACCTTTAGCAACGTCCAGGGACATTTTTTAGTGTAACTATTTTGGGGTTGGGGATGTACTATTGGCATCTGTTGGGTAAAGACCACGAATGCTGCTGAAGTGCTGCAGTGCACAGGACAGGTTCCTGCAATGAAGACTCACCCAGCACAATGTCAGTTGTGCCAAGGTTGAGAAGTCTGCTCTAATCGCTGCTGCTTCTCACTTCTGTCTGTCCGGGATTCTTTTATTTTTGTATTGAAGTGTCATTGATGTACAATCTTATGTTGGTTTCAAATATACAACACAGTGGTTCACCAGTCACCCATTTTATTAAATCCTCACCCCCTCTAGTGCTGTTACTATCTATCAACATAGAAAGATGTTACAGAATCATTAACTTTATTCTCCGTGCTGTACTACTGTCCCCATGACCAACTTACATTGTGATTGTGAATTATTGTGCCCCTTTATCCCACCCACCCCACCTGCCTCAACCCCTCCCCCTTGGTAACTACCAGTCATTTCTCGGTGTCTGTGAATCTACTACTGTTTCGTTCCTTCTGTTTTGCTTTATTTTTATATTCCATAAATAAGTGAAATCACATTGTATTTGTCTTTCTCCGCCTGGCTTATGTCACTGAGTATAATACCCTCTAGGTCCATCCATGTAGTTGCAGATGGGAACTTCCTAGAAAAAGTTCCCATTTTTCTTTTTATGGCTGAAAAATATTCCATTGTGTATATGTACTACATCTTCTTTATCTACTCATCTACTGATGGACACTTAGGTTGCTTCCATATCTTGGCTATTGTAAATATGCACAATAAACACGGGTGCATATGTCTTTTTGAATCAGGGATATTGTTTCCTTCAGGTAAATTCCTAGGAGTGGAATTACTGGCTCAAATGGTATTTCTATTTTTAGTGTTTTGAGGAACTTCCATACTGCTTTCCACAGCAGTTGCACCAATTTACATCCCCATCACCAGTGTAGGAGGATTCTCACTTTTCCACATCCTCGCCAGCATTTGTCATTACTTATCTTTTCAATGTTGGCCATCCTAATGATGTGAGGTGATATCTCATTGTGGTTTTAATTGCATTTCCCTGATAATTAGCGATGTGGAGCATCTTTTCATGTGCCCATTGGCCATCTGAATTTCTTCTTTGGAGAAGTGTCTGTTCAGATCCTCTGCGCATTTTTTAATTGGGTTATTTGGTTTTTGGATGTTGAGGCATGTGAAGTTCTTTATATATTTTGGATGTTAACCCCTTGTCAGATATGTTGTTTACAAATATATTCTCCCATACTGTAGGATGCCTCTTTGTTCTGCTGATGGCGTCCTTTGCTGTACAGAAGCTTTTTAGTTTGATGTAGTCCCATTTGTTCATTTTTGCTTTTGTTGCCCTTGCCTGAGAGATGTGTTCATTATATTAAATAGATTTTTGCCTGTGTTTTCTTCTAAGAGTTTTATGGTTTCATGACTTACATCCAGGTCTTTGATCCATTTCAAGTTTACTTTTGTTTATGGATCTAGACAATAGTACAGTTTCATTCTCTTACATGTAGCTGTCCAGTTCTGCCAACACCATTTGTTGAAGAGGCTGTCTTTTCTCCTCTTTTTCATGGCTCCTTTATCATATATTAATTGACCATAGATTGTCACAGTATTCTTATGTCAATAGTGTTAGATTGGAACCCTGGAGAATTTGGACTTTTTCAGAATTCAAATCTTCATCAGTTTTTTTCATCTTTGTCAGGGGTTTCCATCATTAGTATCTCATTCCATGTTGGTCATTCTTTTCCCACATGTATTAATAATGGACTGCAGGGACTCAGACTGGCCTTGAAGTCCTTATATTAATATGTTACTAGAGAAAAATTTTGGAGTGTCGCTCTTCAACTTCTCTTCTTAATCTCACAGCTCTTGATTTGGAATTAAAATTTCATTCAACTTAGAAATTGTCTCAATAAAGTGAGAGATGTTATTCTACTGTATTTCAAAACTTATTGGGCAATATATCCATTTTACAATTATTTGGTTTTTGCCTTTTTTCTTTCCTCTTTTAAAAAATATATGATAAGCCTCTGGCCTCTAGTCTTCAAGAATAATGAAATACTGTTTCTAAAATGAACTTCCTAGAAAAATCCAGAGTTTCTATAAGTTGGTAGAATGATCCCTTTTCATAATTAAGTATTTCTGGAAGTGTAAATATGTCACAATTAAATACTTATCATAATTAAAACATAAGTATTCAGTCATAGTTAAAGTCAATAATATCTGTGAACAGAACAGGAAGTCAATAAAGGCTTTAAAGCCAGAACTGTATAAAGCTCAGTTTATGCATGCAGCACATCTTGTTGAGCACGCCTCTGCTTGCCATCAGGAGTACATCAATGAACAAATTACACTTAGTCTCTATCTTCATGGAGCTTACATTATTTAGTTAGGGTCTCCCTAATAGATAATCACATAAGTAGGATTTAATTAGTATGGTGACAGTCCTATAAATGGAACTCACAAGGTGGTAAGAGAAAATAGAGAATCTGACACTGTTTCTAACTTAATCAGGAGAGACTTCATTGAAAAAATAGTAATTAAGTTTATACCTGAAAGATGAGTAGAGTTAGCTGTGCACAGTCTGGAGGAAACAGTATTCCTGGCAGAGTGATGTCTGGAACCGTGTCTAAAAAGACACTTCAGGAAATACAAAGAAGGATTTTAGATTTAATGCTTAGTAATGGGAAATAATGAAATGATTTTAGCAGAGGAATGATTTGGTCAGATTTACATTTTAAATGATTGCTCTCACTGTGGTGTGAGAATGGGATAGGTCAAGGAAAAGTTGGTTACAGGAAACTAGTAAGAGCGTAATTTGAGTGGTCCAGGTGAGTAAATTGGGAAGCAGATGGATTTAGGAGGCAGGATCAACTGGATTTGTGATTGATTTTGGGGGGCTAAGGGTGGAGAGAATCACTGAAGGAGAGGGACGTGTTAAGGATGGCTCACAGGCTTCTGGCATCTGGGAGGCTGTTGGTACCATTTACTATGACATGGAATGCTAGGGAAGAAGCAGTTCTTGGGCAAGGTGTATAGATAATGAGTCTCTTTGGGGACATGCTGTATTTGAGATTCTTACAACACGTGCAAATGTCCCAGGCAGAGAGAGTATCAACATTTGGACCTATGAGTCTGTAACTGAGAAGAGAGGTTTGGGCTGGAGATATGATGCCGAACCTATTGCCTACATGTGGTGTTTGAAGATACAGGAGTAGATGAAATCACTTTGGGAGAGAGTTGAAGAGGGTCCAAAAGTGAGCCCTGCAGAAGGTCTATACAAAAAAACAGGGTGGAAGAGAAGTCAGGGAAGTGGCCTGACAATAAATCAGAAGAAACCAAGCATGCCATGGGGATCGAGTACCTACACACACTGCAGGTCTCTCTTCTCACACCCAGCCCCACAGGGTGATTTGGGTAAGTACACCAGGAAAACATCCCAAATGGGCACCAAATAACCATGAGAATCCTGATGTGCTGTTAGACTTCATCAGGCTTCAATAACAGTTATGGTTGTTTCTCACCCCTGTTCTGGACAGCACGGAAATGGAAAGATTCATTAGGCCCCTAAGAAGCAGAGGTAGTTTGGCTGTAAGAGTGGCAATGGCAATATGTCAGTACAAGTTGCATTGGCTGCAAGTAACAAAAACCCAACCTCATTGCCTTAAACAATAGGGGTTCATTTCTCGCGTAATAATAAGTCCTATAGTACAGATCACTGGTGTTTCAGTGGCTCAACAGTATCAGAGCTGGTGTCTCTGGGATCCCTTGGTCTTCCTCATGTTCATAATATAAGTGCTGAAGTTCAAGTCATTATTTCTGCTTTCAAAGCAGGAAGGAGAAACCTGGATCTGCTTGCCAGTTGCATGTCTCTGTTTATCAAGAAGAAAGCTTCCCAAGAATTTCCTCCAGCAGATCTCTGTGTACATCTGGGGCCAGGGATAAAAGGGAGCCGAGCAAGTGTGTATTTGACTATGTAGCCTCTGAGGTTGCAGGCATTATGGTAGAAGAGGGGAAATGACTTTTGGGTAGCCCGGTCAACAGGGCCTGTCACCTCACAAGAGGGACCCAAGGAGGCACCCTGTGGGAGATAGTGGCTCTCAAGGAGAGTGAAGGCTCTGAAACCTGCAGTAGCAAGTGGCAAGCTGAGGAGGCCAGAGTCACCACATAGCAACGGCTCTGAAGACCGCTTGGCATCTGCAAAAGTGGGAAGAAGAATCATCAGGAAGACGAAAGCTCTGTGGGCCTCTGAACCACTCCCTGGAAGCCTCGAGAGAGCATCATATCTATTTTACTCACCAACATATTGCCAGGGGTTTAGCATGGTGCCTGGTGTGCCTGGTGTATGATAGGCTCTCAATGATTGTTAAATTAATGAATGAGTAAGCAAATTATCTATGACCAGGGTGAGATAAGCCCAAGATGATAGTGATAGGAACCTGGTGCTGCTTAGCTCAGTTTGGGATTTATTTCAGTATAGTTGAAGCTGACTTGGCAGATTAAAATGATTAATTTTCACAGAATGGGAAGAGGACATAGCATCTTAATTTTCCTTTCCAATGTATGTCCTGGGAAGGAGCCCTTTTAAAGATGCATATTGAGGAGTTGGAGTTGGAGATATGTTCCAGTGCTTCGGAAACTGGAATTGTTATCCACTGAAGGGACTGCCAAAAATACACTGGGGAGAGGGATTGGGATAGCCTAGCCCTGTCATGTCCACACAAGTCTTTCTTATGCTTAAAGGATATTCTATACCTTTAGTTAATAAGAAACCAGAGGAGTTGGCTGGGGAAATTTCACTCCTGATTAAAAATTCCATTTATCTATGAGCTGAGCTTGTTTTAATAAAATGAAAGAAAAATGAATGTGAAACTGCCTAGCTCTGGCCCATTTAGATGAGTCATAGTGAATTGAATCTTCCCAGTTTTTTCAGTCATCTTTAAGCTGCTCAGATATATAGTATTTCCAACATTATAAATACGTTGAAATTGAATTTATAATTGTGAAATTTCAAAACTTAAGAAATTTTTAAAAAGAAAAAAAGGAGCTGTGCAAGCTATCTCGTCTCAGACTCAGTAATTTCCAAAATTCTGAAATTTTTCTGTAATTATTTAGTCCATGTTATTCTTTATTTTTATTGTTACGTAGATGGCAGAGTTATGATTAGTGTTTTTGCAACACATGTTTATTCTAAAAGCCATTTTCAGTGAACTGGAAAAAACAAACAGAATACCTTCTACCCATCCTTAGAAATTAAAAATAATAATAATTTGTTAGAAGCCATAAAGGGACCAGAATATTTGAGCAAATAAAGAGAAGAAAATTAGATTAAGTACATTTTTCATATTTTTTCTTGAGGTAGTTTTTTCAAGTGAGAGAATATAGGAAAATAACAGGAAAGTAAAAACTACTACAGTTAATGTTATTTTTGTAGCTAAATTATAACTTGTTCCACTCACCTGAGTTTGAAATTCAGACTAAGGACCATTCAGTTGTCTTCATTATACAAAATAAATTCTATAATAAAATTGTATTCTATGTTATGATTAGTTCTGTGGAGGAGAAAAAAAAGAAGTTTGGAGTAATAAAAGAAAGGCATGTGTGTAAAGTGCCATAGGGAGATAGACCCAAAATGGAGGAAGTAGTGAATATTTGGGAAAGTGTGTTAATTAACTAAATAGTTAAGTGTTAGTTAGTTAGTTAATAATTGGTGTTAATTAAATGCATATCTAAATAGTGAGAGTGGAGATTCAGTTAGGATGAGACAGGTCAGTTTAATCAGAAGGTGAAATATGGTTGCTGGCCTGAGTTGAATACAGAAATCAGGACCTGGGAGGAAAGTCTGGGTAGTGGACAGAGCAGTGAACAACCACGAGTGGAAGTTGGAAGAGGAAGCCAGGAATATTAATTTTATATGGCAGCTTGACTGGGACACACATGCCCAGATAAACGGCTAAATTATTTCTGGTTGTGTTCATGAAGGTGTTTCTGAAAGAGATTAATCTCTGAACTGAGTTCAGTAAAGTAGATGGCCTTCTTTAGCATGCATGGGGGAATTGTCTAATTGTATTGGGCCTTGTAGACGAAGGTTGGATTTGCTCTCTTCCTGCCTAAATGAGCTGGGGCATCTGTTTTTTCCTTCCCTTGGTGCTCTGGGTTCGCTAGCCTTCAGACTGGACTGCAGTCTGTGCTATTGGCCCTCTGGCTCTCAGTCTTTCTAATTACACCACTGGCTTCCTTGGGCTGCCAGCTTGTACGTGGTGTATCATGGGATTTCTCAGCCTCCACTACTGTGTGATCCAATACCTTATGATAAATCTCCTTATATATATTCATATGACATTTTATATTTATTCTATATATTTTACTGTATAAATATTATATACTTTATGTATCATTTATATTTATATATAAAATGTAATTTATATTTACATATAATATAAATATATATTTAGTTTTATATATAATATATATTATATACTTACATAAATTATATATTAATATAATTTATATTATATACTTATATAAATTATATGTTAATAGTAAATATTATATATTAAATTTTATATATATATACACACACACACATATGTGAAATATTTCATTGGCTTTGTTACTGAAGAACCCTGACTAATGCACTGGGTATACCTAGAAGCAGAATCAGGAAGAATGGGGAAAGGTCAGTCAGTACTAAGTTTCATGGCTGAATGAACCTGGGTGGAAGAGAAGAGGAAAGACAAGTGAGGGTACATGACCTCAGCTGGCAAGTGAATATATATGTGACCACATGGGCTGCCACAGCATCTTGAGAAAAATGGAGATGGAAGAAGGAAAGAAAGAGAGACATGGAGACAGATGGAGACAGAGGCAAAGAGGAGGGAGAAACCCATAGGTAGAAATAGTAACATCTTATCAAAAACACAGAAAAAGAGATATGGAAAGAAAAGCACTCCTGTGTTTTAAAGAAGATGGTGAGAAGGAAGACAGGCTAAAAGTGGTTCACCAGGTTGTACATTAAGTATATTAACACATATTTCCTAGCAAACTCTTGTTCCCTTGAATCACAGGCTTTGAAATATGTTATCACTGTTCTTAAAAACTCATATTGGCTACTTAAACATTATTCATAGCTCTTCAACTTAAAAAAAAATACTTTAGCATTTGGGGGTACCATTTGAGCTCTACCAGAACTATCTGTGTGTGCTTATTACTGTTAATTTTTTAAGCTATAACTATAATAACCAGAACAATATCACTGATAATAGTCAACAAAATTAACCAAATATTTATCATTACAAATAAATTTGGTGTATATATGTATGTATACATTTATATTTGATACCAGATATATGTAAGTATGTATATATGTGTATGTATGTATATACGTGCACACATTACCATATAATATTAACAGCTGATCTTTAATGAAATGCTCAGATGATAGAAAGTTAACATGGCTAATTATGGTGTGAGAAAGATCAAAGTTTCAAAGATAATGGAACACAGACTGCATGATCTAGGGAAAGAGACCTTCCATTGGGTGGCAGTAATGGCAGATTTCTTATTCTTGACCAATGCATTGCTCTCTTTATGGAGCCTTAGGGACCCCACACAGATAGTGAGAAGCACAATTAAATGTGTCCACTAGGCCAGTGTATTTCTCCCTTTATCTTACTATTACTTTAGCTGCCAGAAAGCAAGAATTCAGTGTGGCCTGAAGAACACCAGACCCACCATCTGGAGCCCTGGAATCCGGTCCAGAATCTTACAAGCTGGGTGACTTTAGGTAAGTCATTTCTGCCTCTGGATCTCAGGTTCCTCTTCAGTGAGTTGGATTAACTTTTGGTCCTCATCTTTTTCTGCCTCAACATAATGGATAGCTGCTTCCTAGCTCATTTGATTATAATAATAGTAAAGTTCTATATCATTCAGTGTTCTGCAGAGAATCAGAACCAAGCGGATAGATATAGATATATAGAAAAAGATTTATTTTGAGGAATTGGCTCATGCGATTATAGAGACTGAGAGGCCCCTCAATCTGCCATCTGCGAGCTGGAAGCCCAGGAAATGTTGTGGTGTAGTTCAGCCTAAACCTGAAGCCCTGAGAACCAGGGGAGACAGTGGTGTAAGTTCCAGTCTGAGTCCGAAGGCTGACAACTGGGGGACTGAGGATGTAACTCCCAGTCCGTGTCCAAAGGCCTGAGAACCGGGAGCTCTGATGTCGAAGGGCAGGAGAAGATGGATGCCTTGCTCAAGAGGACAGCACATGCACTTTTCTCCACCTTTTTGCTCTGTCCAGGCCCCAGCAGACTGGACGCTGCCCACCACATTGGAAAGGGTGATCTTTACTCAGTCTACTGCTTCAAATGCTAATCTCTTCTGGAAACATCTTCGCAGACACACCCAGAAATAATGTTTTTCCAGCTATCAGGGCATCCCTTAGCCCAGTCATGTTGACACATAAAATTAACCATCCCAACTTATATGGAACATTTATTGTGTAATTACTGTGTGTCAGATGCTGAGCTAAGTGCTTTTTCTTGTTTCATCCTCAGCAGAAAATTTTGCATTATATTCTATTACTATCCCCACTTTAGAGGCAAGAAAACTGGCCAGAGAGCTGAAGAAACTCAGCAAGATCACATACCTACTGAGTAACAGCCCTCATTAACTCAGTCCTATCTTAATATCTAGGTGTTTGTTCTTGGTCCCTAAATTATGCTCTTCCTTTAAGTCATGATTCTTAAATAGAGTAAGGGTAAGGTTATGTCCCCCACCCCATGGACGTATCATGCTATGGGGGCAGGGGGGTGTCTAATTTGCAAAAGTCTACCAGATTTTTTTTAAAGCCCCTTGGATGTAACCCCAAGTGAATATTACTGAACTAGATAATCTTTAGGCATTTTTTCAGTTAACCTTTTATGACTTTGGGATCCTACTGCTGAGAAGGAAACAAACTTCTTTTGTTATCCCTCCGAACAAGGTTGAATCTAGTAAATTCCACTCGTTTTTGTTGACCTCTGACAGGCTGCATGAATCTGCCAGTTATCAGTTTCTCTTTGTTTCCTTCAACAACTCACTTCCTTCAGAGCAGCCTCTGATCGGAGACTTCCTTAAGTCAGTTCCGATTTGCCTTCTGATCACACCTCTTAGATGACACTGAGAATGCCGGCTGGGCCACCTATAGCGCTCCTCTAGTTAGTCTGCCGCAGGCATGATTCTGTTGATATTGCTATGACAATGAATAGCATGTCACTGATGGCTGTGATTCCATTACAAACTGTACCTCAAGCAATGATTATCTTTATAGTTGGCAAATATACATTGGCTGAGGGACACTGTATATGAGACTGGCACCCATATTTCAATTTTCTGATATCCGACATGTGTGTCACACCTTCCGTCAGATTGTTGTCTCATGAGAATACTCCTTCTGAAAAGGCTGGTGGAAAGAATACATCATCAGAATCAGACTGTCACTTGGGTGCTTTTTCATGCATCTCTTTCCACATCCTCAGTGAGGAGCTGGGGAGAGGGGAAGGGTCTAAAAGTAGCTGGGGTCCTTGGCTATAGGAAAAGACTGGAAGTGTGCTGTTAAGGGCCATTTCTGGAAGCTTACATGCTGATTATACTGCCTTTGATGGCCCAGCCTTTCTCAGAATTTTCAGAGCGGTGGTGTGGTGCTCTCCCTTTGTCTGGGGGAACACCCGTACTGTGTGAGGCCTGTTTCACAGTGTCCGCTGTTTCTCACTCCTGTTGGGAGTTTTTTTTCTTCCTCTCCTTGTGCCCCTCACCCTGCCTCTGCCTCTGTCTGTGGTGCATCTCCCCATGGCCCACAGCCTTGCACCTCAAGCTTTAGCAGAAAGGAATGGTGTAGGGAACGGGAAAGAGGAGGAGACACGCAAACCTATCTTGTCCTTGCCACAAGAGCTCACTACAGCAACGCTTCTGGCCGCGTGCTCATCATCAGTCTGACCGTTGCCCAGCTCCACTAACTCCCTCTCCCTCTGCCACTGACATTTCATAGCTCCGAAAGGCTTGCAGTTCCACATTCCTTGCAAATGCAGTTATATTTCAAATAAACTGTATTCCAAAAGACAAATGAGGGAGCAAAGCCTGTAAATTTTGCATCTATTTCACCATCTCCAATATCTCTGTCAGCATTTACTGAACGTTGTTATGTGCCGGGAATTACGCTAAGGGCTTTGCATGTGTGCATTATCTTCCTTATAGCTCAGCTTTCAATCTTTCATTGCTGTTAAAGATGACCCTGGCCCTACTTTGGCCCTAATTCCTTGGACTAGATTCTCAGGGACCACAGGGCACCGTTGCCTCTTTCCCCACCCAAGAACTCCCCGCCTCAGCTTCTCATCCCTAGAGTTCTGCATTGGTCCCTATTTAGATCCTGTCCTTTGTCCCTGTTTCCCAAGGTGTCCTCCTGGTGCCATCGATCTATGAAATTTTCACTCCTCTATCAGATAGAAGAGAGAGCAAAGAGAGTGAGGACCCTGATCTGGCTGTCTTGATTACTGCCCTTGTGGTTTTGTTCCTGAATGTACTTTAGCATGGGAATACACAAAAGCTTGGCTCTATAATTCGTTAATACCAATGTCTCAGGTATATTGCAGTTCAGTCAGGTTTTACAGGTTGGCCAAAAAAAATCCAGCTCTAACGCTGTGTCTACATTCTGAGTTGTAAATAGTGGATTTACAAATGAAATTTTAAACCATACTCTACTGATATGTTAGGGACTGCCTACATTTTGAAGAAGTATAAAACAATATAGAAAAAGTTGCACTTTTGTGGTTTGAAGAATTAACCTTAAACATTACACATCCCTGATTCAAAAAGACATATCTATCCCTCTGTTTATCACAGCACTATTTGCAATAGCCAAGATTTGGAAGCAACCAAAGTGTCCATCAGTAGATGAATGGATAAAGAAGAGGTGGTACATATACACAATGGAATACTATTCATCCATAAAAAGAAAACAAATAACATGGATGGAGCTAGAAGGTACTCTGCTCAGTGAAATAAGCTAGGCAGAGAAAGACAAGTACGAAATGATTTCCCTCATTTGTGGAGTATAAAAACAAAGCAAAACTGAAGGAACAAAACAGCAGCAGACCCACAGACTCCAAGAAGGGACTAGCGGTTACCAAAGGGAAGGGGTTGTGGAGTGTGGGTGGGGAGGGAGAGAGAAGGGAATTAAGGGGCACTATAATTCACAATCACAATATAGGTAGGTTGTGGGGAAGGCAGTATAGCACAGAGAAGACAAGTCATGCCTCTATAGCATCTTACTATGCTGACAGACAGTGATGCAGGGGGTGAGGATTTGATAATATGGGTAAATATCGCAACTACAATGTTGTTCATGTGAAACCTTCATAAGATTGTTTATCAGTGATACTATAGTAAAAAAAAAAAACCCAAAAAACAAAAAACGGAGAAGGATCTGTCAGAGTAATGGTAGGAAGACCAGAAGGGAGAGCTCCGTTATGGGAGACATGATCATATAAGCCAACGAGCGCATGGGAGAGGAGTAGATAGGGAGGCCTCTCATGCCAAGAGAGGGCTTTAAGAGATCGGCAAGACAGGAGGAGCCCACAGGGACAAGGCAAACAGGCATTTTTGTGAGCTGAGAACGAAGGACCAGGAGGTGGTGATTAAGATGGAGGGGACTACCTGATGAAGAGCCTGCGAGCCACTGAAGAGGAAGTACTGTGGACCAGGGAGACCTCACTCCCTCTGAGCCAGGTGGGGTAGAGGGGAGATGGGTAAGAGGCAGGTGAATTTGAAGGCAAGGACTGGGGAAAAATTATTTGCGCACTTGTAGTTACAAGCTGAGTCATACATTTAACGAGTCGTGCGAGATCTCCTCCAGGTGATAATAACTTATTGAGTCAAAAGCAAAATTCCCTTCCCTCACAGGGAACTTGTGGTGAATTAACAGTAGTCATCTTCAGGGAAAGTTTGAGGCCCTGAGAAATCATGTTTCTTTCACTCTCTTCTCCTCTAATATTCTTATGTAGGTAAAAAGCAGGGTAAAATGAAATGGTAGGGATCCCTGAAGAGAAAAATGAAATCCATACTGAGTCTGAAATAGCCTGTCAGTACTTTACATTTATAAAATGCCTGGTGCCTTTTGTGTCCCATGCTCCCCACCGACCCCACTCAATGCCCTTGTTTTTCCTTCCACCTGGTACACAGCCCTCCCCACTTCCTCACCTACCTCTTTTCTATAAAGCTCATTACCCTTTTTCTTCTCTGGTTCCAGGAGCACTTTTAATATTTGCTCTTTGCTGCCCATCCCCATCTACCATGCAATAGAGTTATGTGTGCACACAGTTCATTCGTCCCATTTGGTGTCTTTAGGACAGGGACTACATTCTACTTTTTTTGTGTGTCCTCCCTGATCTCTTGCTATTAGCAAATGCTGAAGGAATATTTACTAACTTAATATAATGGTTCCCTTTTTAGAGATGACAAAACAAAGCTAGAAGAAATGAAATAATAGAGCTTGTAAGAGTACAACTTAAGGCTGTTCTGAACTGAGGTCTTCTGATTCCCAGTGCTGTGCTCTTTCCATAAACTCTTTGCCTCTCTAGAAATAGTCAGTGGGGCATGTAGGGGAGAAGAAGTGAAAGCACGAGTTAATACAGGGGCTCGATGACCCAGATAAATACCAGCTGAGTCACTCTTCACTCTCCCAGGAGCCGGTTGCTATGTCCTCTTTGTCTTGCCCCCTTCCCTGGTTACTCTCTGATGGGTGTTCCCTGGTTACTCTCTGATGGGAGGGTCCCACGGGAGGGTCCCACCCCTTGATCTGGCTGTTGTTTACAGATATCTCTGACAGTGAATAAACATAGAGACCTTCATCAGCATGGTACTGCGTTAGCATGGTTCCCTGTTTCAAACAAACCCATTTAATTCACAGCCTCGTTAAGTACGTATGTGCTAGTATCACACTGCACCTGTCACATATTGACATTTTAAAGTTATTTGTGTACACACCTCCTCCCTAAATTTGTAAAGAAGGATCAAATAAAATGCCTTTGTAATGTATAATAATTACCAGACTGGCACCTGATAATATCGTGTCCTCTCATCCTATGCTCCCTTAGTTCCTCTTCGCCCCACATGAGCTCCTTCCTCCTCATTTGAAACTGGGCTATTCTTAGCTAACTCCCAGAACCCTCCTTTCAAATTATTAGCTAAGAATAATTTAAAGTAGTACATTTACCAAAAATGCTTATGGGTTAACAACATATGATATGTTCTATTGGTAGATTTCATTTACTGCGTTAAGTGGTGAGGAAAACATTTTTTTTTTGCAGTTATTCTGCATGGTGTCTAGAAAAGTTACTTTATAGTGGCAAACTCCTATTATGTCTAAAAATGAAGCCCACATTAGATATGTAGTATATGGCTCATACAAAGAAAAGACCTTGTTAAGACACGAATCTAGGACAGTATAGTGTTGAGATTTAACTAGGTTCACAGTCCCTCCTTAGGTTGTTCCTGTTCCTCTGTATCAAACTTCCAAGACATGGTATTTGTCTCATTTCACGAAAATGTAAAAAATACCCAGTACCAAATTCAGATTTCTTCCCTTTTCTAATTTTTTATAGATATGAAGCTGAAGTTCAAAGAAAAATCTCATTTTTGGAATTAATAATTTCCTGTCAATAACTTGTTCTTTCACTGCCCTTCATTTTTATAACTACAACTTTGGTAGCTGTGACAGCAGATATCTTTTTCATTCTATGCTGTTTAAAATTTTGTTAGTAGGGTCTCTCTCTGGTATCACAGATCTTGTCTACAAAAGTGCACAGAAACTGATGTTGGGGGCCACTGAATGGGTTTCTCTTTCCCTTGACCCCTTTATTCTTTGCTTCTAAATATCTATGAAATGGGCACTCATGAATTGCCTTTGGGAAAATAAGAACACTGACAGAGGATACAGCACAATTGTCCCATGGGATATATGCCTTCACTTACTGTGGACACTAGCAAGTGCACAGCGATCACAAAGATGTGTAAATACTTGGAGTGACCAGGTTACGTATATTTTATGCCCAGCAAACAGAAAATAACTCTACAGCTGATTTACTTCCTCTTTTGAGGAACCAAAAAGATGGTAAATATAGTTGAAAACAGAGAGACAGATGGTTGTCATGCTCTCAATAAGTCTGGTGAAAAGACAAATAACTCTGGGTTATGAGTTGTGGTTCCTCAGGGGGGATGTTTGGCCTAGAAAGAAGCCACTGGATGAATTCTTCTAAATTGAAAGCACTGAGGAAAAATCTCCACTTTCCTCCATGGATAAAAGTTAGTTTGACCCATGTATTAAAGTCTGAGTAAATACAGATATTTGACTTTTCTTTTTTAAAGCTTCTTAATGCATTTTGATGGTTACTTTTCTTCAGAGTTTTAGTTTTAGGAGAAATTGTTTTTTCCTCAAGATGATCAGTGAGCTCAGGACAACTGGGCACTTTCTCTGGTTCTGGTGAAGAAATTTCACAGTCTGTAAAGGCCAGGGTGTTCCTCAAAGTTTCTGGCTGTATGAGTTTATGAAGAAGTTCTTTGATCTCTTTACCATTTTTTCCCTCCAGAACCTCTAAATGCTTTATACTGGAGTAAAAATTCTGGTTTTCCAGTTCTGTCACTTTCTTCTTTAAAGCATCAGTGTCTTCTTTCAAAAAGAAGTTATCTTTGGTTAATATGCCTTGTCGGTCTTCACTAGCATTCATTCTGGTTTCCAGTACCTGCATCTGTTTCTGATAAAAGTCAATCATTTCCTGGGTTTTTGATACTGCACTGAGAATATCAGTCATTTGGCTGAGGAGTTCAGTTTGGGCAGTTTTAATATCCTGGGATATTATACTAAGTCTCATTTCTTCATCAGTACTAACATCATCTTGATCACAACCATAGGAAGTCATAGTTGGATAACTAGTTGAATCTGGGTACTGGTTTTTATATTTACTGTAAACATTTTAAGAGACTGTCTGATCTTGGAGAAATTTGAAGGCCACATCTGCCTAGCAGCATCTTTTACCCTTTTGGTCTGAAGTTTGCACATCTTTCATAAAGAAACAAGAGGTAAGATGCTGGGAAGCCTGGGCAGATTCAAAGAAAGAAGCAATGTCAGAATGAAATGTTCTTTCTCTTACTGTTGTTTGGAGGTCTTTCCAGATAACATCACAGAGCACCCTGTGGAGAACATCAGGGGCAACAGTAGGCACTCTGAGGGGTCAGCTTCTTATAGAGCAGTCCAGCTGGAGAGCTCTGTGAAGTAGTGGTCAACTGCGTGGAATCCTTCTAATGGTGATCAGTGACCTGGTGTTGATGTCACAATGGCTGCTGGCTTAGAATGTGTTTAACCTTAGGACAGTGATTCTCGAAATTGGGTCACAGCCCCATTTTCCACTTGCAAAAATTAAGGACCACAGAGCTTTGTTTTATGTGAGTTGTAACAATCAATATTCCATGTTAGAAACTAATACTAAGAAAGTCAAGAGAGATTAATTTATTAAAATTAAAAAAGTTAAAACATTACATGTTAACATAAATGACAAATTTTTATGAAAAATATATTTTTCAAAAGAAAAAAATGGGAAGAAGAATGGCATTGTTTATATATTTGCAAGTGTTTTAAATACTTTGTTTAATAGAAGACCTGAATTCTCATATCAGCTTTTGCATTGTATCTGTTGTGATATTTTGTTTGGTTGAAGTATATGAAGAAAATACAGCCTCATAGGGAAATGTAAATGGAAAGGAGAGAATATGTTAATAGACATTTTTGATAATTGAGATTTTATTTTTTGCTTCTCTGCCAAAATTTGACAAATTGTAATTGTTTAGAGGTTAGATGCAATATATAATCTTAGGCCAGATCAATACTGTTACATTATAATTCCCTGGTCTATATTCCATTTTAAATGGATAAATAATACCATACATTGGTCATTTGGGAAATAATAATTCACTGAATTTTGAAGATCTTCCAAATAGTAACTTGGTTTATCATATAATATCAAAATATCATATCCACTAGTCACCACCAATCTCACCAGAAAGTCTGAATATAGGAGAGGCCAAGTTTCTGGTGGCAGATTTAAACTTTCCAAAATTCTACATTTGGCTTGAAAAGCTTGATATGTATTAAGCTTGTTGGTTGTTTTGTTTAAAGAAACAAGCGCCCTACATCAATTTTTTTTCGCCAAAAAAATGCTTGCCAAATACCCAAATCTGAATACCATTATTTGCTGCCAGTTTTTCTTTCAAGTAAAAATGGTGTTCCTCTAAAAAAGCAGCTAGTTTAGTTTGTAACTCAAAGGAATACCTTTCTAGTGGCAGCCATTGTACTTCGGTCAGCAGCTGAGTGGCTTTATGTGTACTTCCATATGTCACACAATATTAAAAAGACATACTCAAGGGTTGAGACTTAATAAAATTAAAACCTTTTGCTGCTTCACCAAGGACATTCTAGAGCTAAATTGGCTTTTAAAAAACATTTTTTTCTCTCTTTCTGAGTAGAGGTGAAAAATATAGTCACAACTGGTACAGTTTAGTGCCACTACCTTGATCTGTGTTAATGTATCCACAGTTTTACCCACCATTGCTTTGGAAAGGTAATTTGCAAAATGCAAAGCAAACAGTGCAAAAGGCAAATAGTGCCCTAATAGATTTTGAAATATTTTTGCCCTCGTGGTCCATTTATGCCACACTTTGAGAAACACTGTCTTAAAATCTTAAAGTAGCATCATCTATTTCTCATGTTTCTAAATAATGTTTAGAAACAACTGATATATTTTTTCTAAATGACAGTTCTTGAAGTTCAAGCACCTTGAAATATTAAATATTTTGTCTGTTTTATATATGAGGTAAAAACTTAATTTTATTTTTTGGTCGCAAAAGACTGGAATTGAAGTGACATGATAACCATGTCTCTCAGGATGCAGTCCCACTCTATTCAAGAGGCTGTACCTTCTTGTATCTGTGCCAGTTTCAACCATCTACTAAATCACTCTTTCTTCTATTTATGCTTAATCACAAGGCCAGCTTTTGTCTATGTTTTGGTAGGAACTCTGAATTTAGGCAAAGTAATTAAAGAATTTTGTCTCATCAAAATATCTGTGATTTTGCTTTACTGTCCTGTCTTTGAATTACTGCTTAGAAACCTTACCAAAATTTCTAGAAACCTTTCCAAATTCTTGCTGAGGCAAAAATGTTCTCCAGGAGGCAGACCATCACAGGAATGTACTTGGAGCCAGCAAAGGTAGTGTTCAAAGTTGTCCCATTTACCTTGGCCAAAGCCATTCTATCCATCAAGTGCTACAGACACAGTGCTTAGGGCCGACAGTGTTTCCAAGGGCCAATAAAAATATTGGAGACTGGAAAGAAAAAGTAAGTGGGCTCAGAATACTAAAAGAAAGCTGCAAGATTTAAACAAAAATGTTTAATTAAATGTTTCCGAAGTGTACTATTATATCATCATTAATTGTTAAATTTAGTATAAAAATTTCATTACATGTGGAGCAATTTGTAGATTAGGTATTCTCACTTTACAAGAACTCCCAATTAAACTAGGATTGCTTGTAGCAAATATTACCTCCGGTTTCATAACAGCTAAGTCTTATTGGGGCATATCAGATACTATTCTAAATATTACCTTATTTATAGTTCAAAGAAGTCAAGTAATTTTCCTTTCTGCTAAAATTGGGCACTGTCAAATATTAAATCCTTATATTCTGGCTTCAGAGTCCCTATGCCTTACCTCTACTGCCACATAATCATGAAAAAATACATATATTTATCAAATTGGAAAGAGATGGACATTTCATTTTTTAGAAAAAATCACACTATACAGCTACAGAAGACATTTTCATTAAAATTTTCTTTGTTTAGCAATATGAAAAAAACTAAAGGTTTAGATGGTTATTCTATTTATCAAAACTATTTGAAGCAGAAATTTGTGAAGACTTTGGAAGTTGAACTGTCTCTAATTTGAGTAAATAAAAACAAACATTTAGAGGCTATTCTTGACTTGTAGTATTATCAACTGTAATAAAGAACAGTAGACTTTAAAATTTTCCATTAAAAATAATAAAGGATACTGGTTATTTTTATGAAACAAATTAATCTAGTAAATTGTCTGGGTTTCTAATTACTTATTAATGTTAATATTAAGGAGCCTTAGCCTGTTTGGGGCTTGTTGGGTACTGAAAAGCTGTAGTTGGAGGATATAAGCCTGTCGATTTGGGTGAAGTGAAAGCAGTCAAAAAGTGAATGAATAACAGAAAAAGAGCCAATTGCCTTTTTTTTTGTTCCTGCCAGAGATAAGGAGACAATTCAGGAATAAAATAATATGGTGGACTATAGCCTCGTGATCTCATACCAAGGAAAAATATTCTCCGGGGGCAGGCTTTTACAGGAATGGTACTTGGAGCCAGAACAGTTAGAGTTCTAGGCAGTCCCATTTACCAATTCTGTGCTCTTAATCAAGTTACTAGCCTCTAACAAGCCTGTGAAATGGCATAATAACAGTACCTATTTCACAGAGAGATTTTGAGGATTAAAGTGTTCAATACTTGTAACCCCTTCTCCTGTCTAACCACTTTCTCTACTCTTCTTTTTTCAAATGAAAGAAATGGCTAAGAGTTTTAAGCTTTAGCTCCATGGTCTTTCAACCTCTTACTCTGCCTTTCATTCTCTCTGTTTCAGTCAAGAGGCCACTCCACCATCTGTATGAGCAAGGCATAAAGTGTGTACTGCTCACTGCTCAACATACCAGGTACATAAAGCATTTGATTAGAGCACCCGAATGCAGCAACAGGTTTGCAAAACCAGCATTCTGTCTCCTAGTACAGCTGGTACAACCAGTTATGGTGTCAGGCACATTGGCATTGAATAACCATTAAAGAGATGGCTCTATTAATAGATAATGTTAATATTTAAAATGCTGGTGTTTTGAGCAATTTAACCGTAAATTAATATGGTAAAGTTAAGATTGTCTACATAAATTCACCCTAATGTACAGTTGACCTTTGACCAATGTGTGGGTCAGGGGCATCAACCCTGGTGCAGTCACAAACCCAGTTATAACTTTTGACTCCCCAAAAGCTTAACTACTAATACCCTACTGATGATGCAACAAAGAAAACTGATTAACAGATTTTTTGTATATGTACTGTATTCTTACAATAAATAAAGAAGGTAGAGAAAAGAAGGTGATTTTTGAAGTTGTCACAAATCTCCAAAAAAATTTCAATATATTTATTTTTTAAATATCCATATTTAAGTGAACACAAGCATTCAAACGTGTGTTGTTCAAAGGCCAACTGTGCATCCTTTTTAACATGCTTTCTTGAGTGGGAGAGAATAGGGTAGAATTCTAGCTCTCTTGCCAGCAACTGAGCATGAATTATGACTTTTATGTTGCTCCTGTAGTCATCTACTATTATTTATGTACCCTTAGTGGTTGTGACCATGAAAAGTGTTGAAGGTCTTTTATTTCCTCCACAAAATTTGAGGGACAGGTTTACAAGAACCTGAGCCTTTCCACCTGCATATCACCTGTGATGTGAAGAGTGAGGTAAAAGTTGAGGGAACAGGAACCAGGAAGGTCTTTCTAATCTGTCCAGGTGGTAACCCAAGGGGATAAGAATGTGTTCATCAAAGAGCTCAAATCTGGTGTTTTGCAAGTGGGTATAAAGGGACCCAAAGTGAAGTCATCTTCAACTTGTCTTTCTTTCTAGTCATGAGGACTAGAAGAGAATGAGACTGACACCAGAGCTGTCATACTAATCAGGGCAGAGATGGAGAGGAGAGCGTGGTGTTCATGAGGCAGGAGCGTCTGAGGCAGTGTGCCACACCACCAGCTGAAGGAAGTGATGGAGCCCAGTGGCACTGATAAGGCCATCTGGTGAGAGGGACATGTGGGGTGAGAGGCCATTTCCACTCAGTGGTGTCAGTAAGGGGTCATCATGATACTCTCAAGTCCTATGAAACTAGAAGCTAAAAGCGTAAGAACCCCTCTGAAGAAATGATGGAATGATAACTTTCTTTTATATTGTATTTGGAAATGATAATTTCCTTTTTCACACCTAAAAGTTTGTGGTCTCTTTCTGGAATGCCCTTCATCTATTTATCACCCAGGCATATTTCTATTCCTCCTTCAGGAGATGTTCCTATAACACTTGTCCTTCCTATTCTGATTCTCCATGTAGTCTTACCAGTGCTCCCAATGTGTTCTGGGAGTGAAAGACATATGTTACTGTTGGCCTGCCTCTTTCTTCTCCAGCCTGTGAGCTCCTTGAGGGGAGAGACTTGCTTTTCAACTCTATATCCTGTATCACAAAACCTAACATCTCATTAGTGCTCAGTATATCTTTATTCAATGAATGAATGAATGCACTTGTGGGTGCTTGTCAAGGTTATACATTGGGTCTCTCTGGAGCCTATTTCTATGGGTGGTAGGGAACACCTTGCTTATCTCATAAAGGGAATCTGTGATAACTTTTCTAATTTCTTGAGGGATCGTTTAGCAATTTGGGGATAGGGACTTAATAATTCTTCCCCAAAGACCTGAAGCAGCTAAACAGCAGGAGAGGTAAATTGAGATGAGGTAGATGGAGGTAATTGTGAACCCTGAAACAGCAATGGCATGGATAAGAAAGACAGCCAAGTAATGATGGTACCAGGATGGCTAATAATGGTGCTGATCCGAGAGGTGACTGAGGTACCCAGCGTACTTCCACCTCTGCTACCTACCAATTATTTCAGTCCTCTAGGGAACCACGGGTGATCAGTGGATTTCCCAAGCCCCTGCACAAATGTCTGCGAACACATTTGTCATCAACTTGGGTACTCAAGCATTTATCTCTTTATTTATATCACCTTATACTCTGAACTACAAACTTACAATGAACTCTCTCTAGCTTGTCTAGACATACCCTTCACCATTTAGTTCCGGAACCCCGGGGGCACATTAGTATTTTCTGTAATCTCTCTTCCCTGTCATCTTCCTCCAGTTCTTTGTTATGCTTGGCTCTCCCTGGTAATACATTACATAAGGTTGCTCAGTTTCTGTAATTCTCAATGTCACCTCTTGCTTTCCCTTCTCTGTTATTACCTTTAGACTTATGCTCCCTTCAGCTTATGACTGACACTCTTTTTACAGTGCTTTATAAGTCCTGATGTGCACAACTGATGTAGCCATAAAAATAAATGACCGGAAAAGGAAGAAAAAGTGAAAGAGAAGTGTTTTTGCTTAACCGTTCACCTCCTATAATGGAACTGGTGAATAAATTCAATCAGTTAATCCATTTAAACACCTCTGTTTCTCTGAATTTATATTATTTAGCAGACCTTTTAGAGACCACTATGTGGTGGGAGCAGCTCAGGAGTCATTTACTGTCTGGTTCTTGAATTGCACTGTACTTCATTTTGAGAACACTGAAAATGAAAAGATATGGAATACATAGAAAATGGGTGTTTAATATTTAAGGAAATCCAGAGATGATAAAATGTAAAAATTGAAGATTATTACTTCTCCCATTTTCTAATCATGAATGCCGTGTAGTTTGCACATTGTCTCATTTTGGGTATGTTAATATGTTAGCATTGCCTTAACTTTAAGAAAAAACTGCTTTAGTGTTTGAGTTTTCAGTTGTAATAATGGGTTAGAGTAATTTGGACTACAAAATCCAAGGAGCTGTCTTATTTCTAAGTTTAAAGTTTTAAAGATTAGAATTGGAAAGATTGTACTAGCTTTCCACCTTGAAAGACATCTATTATTGTGGTATTTTCTGTTTCTGAGGGAATTGGCCGCAATATCTCTGTGAACTAAATGTGTATTTACCCATTGTCTCTATTTTTCCGTCTGCTGGTAGTCTGCCTTCTGTCCATCTTTGGACATCTTACTTCTCATTCTATTTCATCTGTACATTGAATTCTTCCTCATTTTTAAGATCCTATGCTATTGAGAACAACAATAATGTCATGTACTGATACTGAAGAAGTGTCATAAGGTTTAACATGGATATGTTCAGTATGCCTAATTTTTAAATTTCTACACCTCTTATTTAAGAAGCGTAAACCATTATTACTATGCAGTGTTTCTGCAGTGTTTTTCTTCAGGTGTTTTAGAATCATTTCCTCTCTCTCTTCAAATCTACATGCAGCCCTTCTCCTGCAAGGGTTTGAGTTACAAAGATCTGATTTAACTTTCCAAATGTATTTTTCTCCTTACACACTCTGATGACACATAAAATAAAAAGTGCCCAGAAGGCAATCATAAAACTTAAGGTTTTTTCCCTCCTCTCCCTCTTGTTTACCTATTTAGGATTTTACAACTATGATCTAAGAAGAAAAGTATTTATTCATTGTTTTAAATATTTATTGAAGGTTCCATCCCCATGTGTATTGATGCTGCAGCTGCTTCTGGTATGGCAAAAGCCAGTCAGAATATAAAAGGTATTTAGGAATGTAAGAACTGAGAGTTTTATTTATTTATTTTTCAGTGTCTTTCCAAAAAGTTGAGGTCTTTTTCTGGTGGTCTTAATGTAAGTACTAATGACAGTACTAGAGAGCGACAAGGCAGTACTATTAGACACATATTTCAGTATTTCTCAGCTTTACTTTTAGGCACTAATGGCTATTATTCTCATTGTAGCTTGTGAGAATTAATTACTTCTCATTCTATTTAGGTACCCACCCATGTTTCTTGTCCTCAGTACAGTGTAAAACGATGATCAACTGGCTTGAGCCTTTGAGCGATGTACATATTAAAATAGGTAAGAATCTTTACCATAACCTCCATTGGCCTTTCCATTTAAATATTTTAATGGCACTTAAAGAAGAGAAAAGAACATATTTCTGGAAATGACATCCTCTGTTGTTAGAAACTAGAGCTGAAGTAAAATGGATGCCCAGTTTTGTCGTTGATTGAAAATGTGACATAATTGCTTAAACATAGTAAAATAGAGGATCTTAACTTTTTTGGCTTCAGTATTCCTTTGAGAATCCTATGAAAGCTTTTCATGCTTCCTCAGGAAACAACATATACATACAATTTTGCACATAATTTTAGGTGATCCTCAGATATCTCCTCTCTTTCCCACACCCTAAGGCCTGTCTGAACACTATAAATTATACCTGAGGTTAAGATTCCTCACAGTAATCATTTCAGGCTCCAGTATCTGTTTATGGGTGTTTGCCTTCCAAGGTACCTGGAGCCTTTAGTGGTTTGGTTCAAGAACGTGGAATATGTGAAGTGCTGAGAGCAAAGGCTGTTGATTATACAGGGATCAAAAGAAGGCGAGGCCCACGGAATGCAGTGGCTTGGGGATAGTTCCTGCGAGAACCCGTAAGAGGGAGATCTGGATAGATGAAAGTGAAAAGGGTCTTCTGGGCTATATGCTCTATGAATTCAGGGGTTTATTTGGTTTGCTCTTCACTATTCCTGGCCTGGTGCCTCTTATATGCCTCTAAGCTTTCAATAAGTGCTTATATAGTGTTCTGCGTGTCATTTCATGGGACGAGCTCGAGCCAAGAGAAATGGTCTCAGCCCCGGGCTAGCGTTCTACCTGTCCCTGATGTGAAGGGACGGAGGGGAATGCTGGTGGGCGGTCTAGATCTCTCTGCTGATCAGTTGGAAGCACGGCAAGTGTTTTATGAGTTATTGGAAGGTCAAAGCTTCAAAATTAAATGTCTTAACTTTCTTTCTAAGGAGCTAAGTAACAACAGAAGTGAGATATCCAAGATTTTCAATGACATTTTGAGAGCCCCGAAGACTAGAATTTGTGAGTGGTGCTTTCAAATCTGAGCACTGGAGGTGCCACGTTCATTGTGGCTCTGCCAGTTTGCAATTCTCACCTGAGCACTGCACGCAGAGTGGGGAGGAATGAAGGAAAGACTTTGTGGGACAGCTAAGTCACTTTAAATTTTGATATTTCCCTTTCCTCTTTCAGTGCCATTTTAAAAGGAGATGTGATCATCAAGCACAGAACTTGCTCTGTCCCTGTGCCCACCCTGTATCTGGCCTCTTCCGTCCTCTTCCTACCTGTGCACCTATGGGCTTCCCCCCTTCTGGGTCATCCCTACAGTGTGGTGAGTTCATCTGTGGCTTTTTTTTTATTCTGAGATGTGATTTAAGCACTGGCTATTATTTAATTTAATCCTGAGTCACTCATGAGCATTTTCTTTTTACTTTTCTTATAATTTGCATTTCTATATATGTTTTCTCTATCTTACACACATAATACAAGTGACAGTGATGCTTTCCTTTTTCAAACCATCCACTTTATCCACAGAAGGACAGTGTTGTTTTACTTCTTATTCCCTACTGATTGTTATGAATAAAATGATAATGTAGTGAAGTGCCTGAAGCCCAACACGTCCAAATGAGGAGAATGGACCATACCACAGTCATCACATAGCGATCTGTGTGTGTCTGTGGTGGGTGGGTGCAGGGATACCTCCTTTTGCAGAGGTTCCATGGGAGGGACAAGAATTCATGTGTCCCTCCTGCCTTCTCTCCATCCCCTCAGAGAAGGAGTGCTTTTCCTTAATGCTGAGTTTGTGATAGGGCGCTGAGCTTGCATACCTCATCTACTTCTTCCTTTCCTTGTCTTTGGGATTCGCCTGCTTGCTGAAGGCTGTTTGGTCTTCTGTCCAGGCCATCAGCTGGACAAAGGAGAATCTGTGCCAAATTCTTCCCTCATCACCCTCATCAGAGGTGTGGGGGCAGGGCTGAAGTCTGGAGCGTTCACCCAGTTCTGAAGCAGGGTACCAGGAAAACTCTGGTTGTTACACGTTTGTGCCACAACCATCATAAGGGTAATATATTTATCTCTGATTTGCTGTACCTTTATGCCTATTTTAATTATAGAAATTAGGAGAGGAGAACAGCATGATTTATTCACCTTCTCATACACCCAACAATTATTACAAATTTGGATGACATTACTCAGCCTGTTTTGGAGAAGCCCAGAGTAAAGTGTATTTAGAATGGACCATACTTGGCAAAGCCTGTGAATTTGAAATTTTGATTTTAGGGGCAAGGTTTATGATTCATACATGACTGGATATCTTCTTTTTTTTCTTTTTATCACAAACATGGGAAAAACCATACTGGCTTGGCTTTTTAATAGACCATTGTGAGTAGTAACCTGAAATTACCAAGCAGAGGTACTCAATCAGCTTCTTAAAATTTTCTGTGGCCCTCTTTCCTTATCTGTGATGTAGGAATGATAGTACTTTACAAAGTTGTTGAGGTGATTAAATTAAATGAGAACATATATATGAGAAACAGGTCAGTACCTAGCCTATCATAGTCATCAGGCAAATGTCTAATAGATACCTATGGTGCGCTAGGTGTTGTGTTGCAAACAGTATTATTTATGAATCAGAGAACTCAATAACCCAGCATTCTGCTGCTCAACACAGAACAATTTATTTTATTTTTTTAGTAAGTTATCATTGACATACAATCTTATAAAGATTTCACATGAGCAACATTGTGGTTACAACATTCAATTATATTATTAAGTCCCCCATACACCCCATTGTAGTCATTGTCCATCAGCGTAATAAGATGCAATTTAGAGCAATTTAAAAAGAAGGAAAAAAATTAGTCTGTTATTGGTGACTTCCTCTTTTCCCCTTTTATCTGTTGTCTAAATTTCTCTTTTTATTTTTAATTTAACCTATGCTATTTTGATACTGCATGATCTAGTTCTTGATGTTTCTATGCTTTAAAATTTCCTTTTAAAACTGTCAATATTGCTTTAGGAAAGAGGAAAAGCCAGAGTCTGGGGCCAGCTGGATCTCTCGGTGGCATCCCCATCATCCTATGTAATCAGCTGGCCCCAGGACAGAGGGGAGAGGGGAGAGGGTTGGCGGCTGCAAGGTGGTATATGCTGCCGGAGTAGTCCAAAGTGAGTTTCAGATACAAAAGGACAGATGTAGAAATGTTTCAAGACAACCTAAAATTTTTCCTTCCTATCTGTCTGGAAGATAAAACAAGCTTCATCAAACTTCTTTAGTTTCTTCGATATTCCTGTGGTACAGACAAATTTTCTTTTTGGAAGTGCTCAGGAGCTGTAGGTTTTGTGGATGGAGGGTGGGAGTTGGAGTTGGTTCCCTGACTCTTTATCGTCTCTTCTACTTCACAATGTCTCTGTCACAGTTGCGTCCTCCTGGGGTGTGCTGTAGAAGAGGGAAGACTGCTGTGTAAAGTCAGTCCCCAAATTTACCATCTCAAACTGTCCTATCTCCCTCCCAGAAGTGGTAGATACCAATAATCTCCAACTAGGGTCATGGTTTAAAAAAAGGAAAAAAAATCGAGGAAGGAATTCTTCCTCATTTTTAAGATCCAGGTCTACTAGATTTGTTTGCTTCTACATTATTGTGGCAATGAAAAGATAACCTCCTCTCTGTGCTGAGGGAGGGAGATGCTTTCTCTCTGAGTGGCCTCAGGAAGGCTTGCCCCATGCAAGTGCGACAGTCTGGAGTGGGGCACAATGAGGCTGTAGAGAGAGCTTGTCAGCAGAAAGCTCTGGGTCTGCTCTATAATTAACCATCTGTAAGGAAATATACCTCACCCCCTGGGCTTCATAGTGATCTTCAGAAAAACGATTCAGTGATATCTTAATTCCACTCGAATTCCAATATTAGACAAGATATACCTTATGAGTCAGAGGGGGGGGTTAATTAACTTTCTAAATTTTAATTAGATTTCTGAATTTTAAAAAATGCCCCCTGTTGTATTAAATATTAAATATTCTATGATATACTGTGTCCAAAATGTAAACCCACTTTTATGTACTTATTAATCTTGAAGCTTTTAAAAAATCGCTTGGTTGTTATCCAATATTTGGTTATTAAATTAAATATTTACCTATTTAATTAAGAATGATTACATGTCATGCAAAATAATCCAGGAGTTGAAGACATTTCCTTGAGTAATGTCTACTTAACCTACAAATAATCTGAGATGAGGAAAATCTCAAGGACACTGAATTTTTTTTCACATTTATGTTATCAGTGAAATTGGAAATTGCCTTACAATAGATGGCATCTTAGCATTGTTATAGATTAATTGGTGATGCTTTTTTCTTAATGATACCTAAAATAATAGCATGCTTACAATTAATGGCATCTTAAGTTTGTTAAAATATAGCAAATATTAATTTTCTATAGACACCTAAATTTAAGACAAGCTTTCTAATCTTACATAAATGCATTTATGCATGTTAATCCTTAAATGAGCATTTCATGAACCTAGTATAGCCTAACATAACCATTAGTACATAAAGCTATACTGAGCATTTTTCATTCAGTGGAAATTCCAACTTAAACCTAAGCTTGGATTTAACATGTCTGAGCATGTTGGGCAAACCTGGCATGCATATGAGATCCTGATGGATATGAATTGATTCATATAGGGTGTTCCTAAAAGAAGAATGTTTTGTTTCAATTTCGTGTCACATTCTTCTTCTAAGAAGATATGGACACAGGCATATCAGTTGGATTCAGTGGGAGGCAGACACTGAGATAGAGTTGGGAGTACAGTTTCTTGGGGTAACCTCTATGAAAGACAACAGTGAGAGGAGGAATTTTACTGTGCAAGAAAGGCCTTTTGATTTTACAAAATCTTGCCTAACACAACAGGGAGCTCTGGAGCAAAGATTGCCCATGAGATTAATTCCCCTCTGAGCAGAAATGGCCCTAGTACCCTCCAACCTGCTCAGACTTTGGTTGGGGCTTCCCAGGAAGAGCATGAGGTAAAATTCTGACGCTGAGGTGATCTAGAACATGTTACATGTTACATGAGAATGTCAGCAAAGCACTCGTTGCAGATGAAATACATGTCCTTTCCTGATGGGAGATCTGAGCACTGCTCAGACCCAAACAGCGTCTGTCTTAGATAGTGGTTCTTATTCAAGGAGTTATGTCTGAATCCTCTAGTGAGAAGTGTGTCAACAACTGTGTAGGGTCTACGATTTTACCGTGCTTGCAAGCTATTGGCACAGTGTCATGGATGTTGACAGAAGACATGAGACTCCTGCATCAGAGACAAAGGGTTTTATTACTCATGACACAGTACTAGCATCTTTGCATGTTCCCACAGGGTGTGCAAAGAGGGCTAGGTGCTCTCTGCACACACAGTGGGTTCATGTTACCGAAGAACCTGAAGCTTAGGGAATCTGAATCTTTTATAATGGGCAGAAACCCTGCCTGACTTTTGCCCCAGTAGACAGTAAACAAATCTGCTCTGTGCTCCAGAGGACACTCTATCTTCCAAGGCTTTTGGCTATGCAAACATCCTTAAAAAGGTAATCCAGAAAAAGGCAGCCAGTATTTATATTCACAAGATGTGCAGAGATGTGAGAAACCCACGGAGAATCATTTCCCAACTAGGTGCTCTAAAGAGAAGCTGAAGGTGCTATTTTATAAGTGACTGGAAAACAAGGGGAACAAAGCAGAGAGACAACTCTGCTTTGGTTCTAAGGTGGTAAGCATTTACATTCATGTTTTTTGCAGCACAGAGGAACTTCAACTCAGACAGAATTACAGGGAGGCCATGACATGCAGGCATCTCGAGTGCTTGCAGTTTGAGGACCACCATGAAACAACATTATTGACCTTGACATCAGCACTATCCTGACTTCTCTCAGGGTTTGACTGTAACCGCCAAGGCCACAGCCTGAAAATGATGAGAAGATTGCCAGAACTTTGGAGATACTCTTCCAGGGCTTCTAGAGATAGGGGACATGGTTATGGTACAGATTTCTGTATCTTATGCAAGTGAGAATAAGAGACAGAGACATTTGAAATGTGACCATTGATATCCTACTTATTACACAAATGCTGGGGAGACTGGCCTAAAGGAACTCAAATCATACCAGTGGTGCTTATTCAGTGGTTCTCCCAAGTTCTTTGATGTATGAATGACTATATTTAGTAACTTTTTTCAGCCTAATTATAGTTGGCAATGTGTCCATTTCCATTTTTGTCCCTTAACTTTCCTTCCTCCAGGATGCTAAAGAAAAGACTGAGTAAGCAAATAATTTCATCTAGGCTAAAAGAAAAAGAAAAAAATAAGTTTTAAAATTAAAGAAGGAATTTCTCATTTACATCTCAAAACTCAGTTCAATATTTCTCTCTTCTGTGAAGTGTCTTATTCTAGATGACAGTGGTTTCTTCCTCCTTCAACTCATATGACTAACTCTAGGGATGTTAAAAATGTTTCACCACATATACTTAATCATGTGGGAGTGACTGACTAGAGCCCTGTGCTGAAAATCGTGAGACCATGTCCCAGCTCTGGAAAAGGAAGCCATAAGTAATGCAGTCCATGAGGTTGGCATATGGTAGCTGCAAATGCATGTTATATATTTAATAATACCTGCCTGACTAGATCTTTAAAGACTTTTCCAGAGAAGACAGCCTGCTTTGCACAGAAGTAATGAAATCATGAAATGACTTCCTTTTCCAAACAAGTTTGGGAAGCACTGCAAAGTATGAAACTCTTGAGAATTCACAATAAACATTATCATAACAAAGGCTATGAAAAATCATGCCTAAAGAAACCTGCTTGAATATACCTAACATAGAATCATCAATAATTTTTTACTACAAAACCTCTTTTCTCCATACTACCCTAACAAGCTAATCATTAAATAACACCCTGTGGTGAGCTTTATCCTCTTCTCTTGTGTAGAAATATAACTCTGGAATTATTTACTGTTTCATATATTTGTTTATTTCTCTCTGCAGCTGAACTATGAACTTGTTGGGAACAGGAACTATCTCCTAAATTTCTGGTATGTGTCACAGACTCTAAATCAATGCCATGTACATAGTAGTTGGAGTTTAATATGTATTTTTTTGTCTTAACTAAGTTTACCATAGCAATAATGATGGCTATAGAAATTTCAAAGATTCACCAGTGTATTCCCAGTGTTTAGCACATTGTCAGAACTGAATTAAAATCTGTTGCATGTTAGAATTCTATGTTAAGATGGATGAAGATACTAAGATAAAACACATTTCTTGAAATAAAGGAGCCTAGAAGTTTTTTGAGGCAATTAAAATTTTTATTTATTAATTTTTCCAGCTTTATTGAGGTATAATTGTCCTACAACATTGTGTAAGTTTAAGGTGTACAATGTGATGACATGATACACATACATGCTATGAAATGTTTATCACAATAAGATTAGTTAACATGTCCTTTGCTCTGCATAATTACCAGTTTGTGGTTGTGGTGAGAACTGTAAATTTCTGCTTTCTTAGTAACTTTCAAGTGTGCAATACAGTACTGTTAACTTCAGTCACCAAGCCAATATCTTATATCCATGGAACTGATTCATCTCATAACTGAAAGCTTGTAACCTTTGACCAACATCTCCCCACATCCTCCACCCTTCTGGCCCTGGCAACTACCATTCTATTCTCTGTTTCTATGAGGTCGATATTTTTAGATTCCATATGTAAGTGAGATCATGCAGTATTTGTCTTTCTGTGTCTGACTTATTTAACTTAGCATAATGTTGAGGCAATCTTTAAATAAAGACCATTGGCTCACATTGCAGCAGGAGAGAATGAAGTAAGAATATAGAGATGAGCCTGACAGTGAGTGCTGGCTTCTCAGATTACATATTCAGTACAGATTACCCATCTGTACTGAATATGTGGTTCACTCGGATGCTTATCAAGCAGTATAGGAAGGTGAAGGGCTTCTTCCTGGTTAGACTGCCTGGACTTAGCTCAACTGCTTATCTAGAAAATAGAAAAAAAGAGTGCCTACCTTGTATGGTTATTGTGAACACTAGATAAGATATTTAAAGAATTTGATGTAGCAGGTTGGTGCAGGTGGAAATCATTACAAATAGTAGGCAGAAAGCAATATGTGTATTATTTTTTGTTAAGATGGATTAGAAAAAAACAGAAAGGTCTTTAAACATTTGAGGTTTTTTCTTGATGTTTTAGGTATCTCTCGGTTTTCACATGCTTGATATATGTCATTTCTTGCAAAGCAGTGTGATCAGTCAAATCTTTTTTGTATAATTTTGCTAAGCCAGCACAGTACTTCCCTATAGTTAAATACTCAGTATATGCTCATTAAATATTACATTAAGAAGTTTTTTAAATATATTAAACATTAAAAATAAATAACTCCCAAATGTGATTATGCATCGACAGGTGACGGTTCTTTTAAATACAATGAAGTGTATCAAGTGGCTTGTAGATAGCTGAACTGCTGCTTACATATCTTTTTATTATATATGGATACTTTCTTAAAGCTTCTATTATTTAGGATATTAAATATACTCTTTCAATATGAATTTCTTGGAGCCTAATTTTAGAGTTGCCTCTGTTTTCCAACTTCTAAGCATTCAATTGATTTTTTAGCAATTTTTTTTGGTAAAAAAAATTGCATTTTTCTCTTTTTAAAGTTCACTATTTCCTCCAACAGCATCAATAATTCTTTCAAGTTTAACATTGTCAGATTTAGGATTATGTATTTTGAAACAAGTCCTCCATTGTATTATTAAAAACATCATAGATGGTTACAACAGATTCTTAAGCATCTCATTTATTTGTCATTATTTCTGTTTGCTCTTTAGGTTTCATTCAGTTTAAAGCATAGTTTGAGCACCAGCATATGTTTTTCAGTGTTTTCGTCTCCCCTCATAAGCCATGAGGTTTGTTTTTGTGTGGCTGGAGGACTGTCCCTAAGAGCACTATTTGTTTTCCTGGACAAGAAAAGTATAGTAAGGAAGAAATAATTTGATAAACCTCCTGAATCTTTACCAGGTTTTAGGGACTTATTATATCTGAATGCCTCATAGTAACCTTATGAGTCGAATACTAACATTATTTCACTGTGAAACTAGAAACCTCAGAAAGTTAAAAGACTTACCCAAAGTTAAATTGCTAGTAACTGGTTGAACTGGGATTTAAGCCTAAAAGTCAGTCTGATCTGAGTCCATAGTTTTAACACTAATCTATGCCAACTTTTACGCATAACTTTGGACATAGTAGTGCTATTTTTTTATTGATAAAATATGAATGATTAGGCAGAAGTGGGCCATTGAAGACAGCACATGCTGCCAGGATATTGGAATATTTGCCACTTTTCTTCATGCATACCCCACTTTCCAAATATGTTTTAATCTTAAAAAGGAACAAAACTGTTTTACTATAATTTTTTAAAGCTGTAGTTTTTTTCTGTAGACTTGAGTCTAGTTTTCCTGCTTTCACATTCATTCAACACCTACTAAAAACTCCCATTCATGTTGAGTCAGCTAGTAGAGGTATAGACAGCTCTAAAGCTTATGAATAAGAGAATTGGAATGACTACCATTGTGTGAATTTTTCTTTTAAAGCCAGAATCTGAGATTTAAATAAATGGCTATATTGATTACCTACTGATCCCTGTGAGACTAAGTTTTTATGTAACTGATAAATCTGAGACAGTCATCTATAAGGCAGCTAGAACATAATGAAGACTTCATCATTTGTTATAAATTATTTTAAAAACATGTATTTGTCATTAGCAGAAAAAACATTTTTCATAAGAACTCTTAGCCTAAACTTGGCTTCCATCTGGTAAGTATTCTGAGGGTGTTATCATCCTCAAAAAGCTCACACAATGACAACTTGGAAAAAAAGAGGGCAGAGACCTTAATTTCTGGACCTTCCACTATAAGATAACAAAGTTCTGCATAAATCCTGCATTAAGAAATTTTTGTTGCACCACTGAGCTTCCAGGAAGAAAGGAAAATCTCCAAGAGCCCTAAACACCCAAATACATGAAGAACACAAAAAATAATCTATGATGTAAAATCAGAACAATGAGTAAGCATCTGTGAAAGAGCAGGGTTACCCTGGTTGTAATGGCAATGACAGAGCCAAGATAAGGAGGCTGAGCCTTAGGTGTGCAACAAGGTTGAGCTGGTGATACCAGGACTCCCAGATTTAGCTGGGGATCTTTGAATGGGCTGGAGTGTTCTCAAGCTATTAATACTAGCTAGATCTCAGAAGAAACAAATACAGTTCTTCTCTGGATGATAGGATATTCGAGGTTGACCCCTGTGTATTCCCAAAATATTGGTGAGAAAGGCCTATTAAGAAAGGTGAGAAGTGGAAGAATCCTCATGCTCTGAGTTGAGATTCTCTCCATTGTGTTATTTTTTCTTTTTCTTTTATTTTTTTCCTCTTACAGTGAAACGGCTATACTCTAAGTGTAGTGGTAAAGCAGAGATGAAGCAAACTCTTTCAGGAACTGACATCTAGCTTGAAATAATCTCAGTTTATAAAATTTCATTTAAGTGACCCCAAATTGTTATGGCCCTTAACCACTTGCCAAAAGTAATCAAAATCTCTCTTTGAGAAGATAATGTAGGCCTAAATTTAATTCTAAAAAATTAATATACAATATCTGGCACTCAAATAAATAACTAATGACTAAGGCACATAAGTAAGTGAGATGATATGATTAATTTAAAAGAAACAGTAGATGATGGAATAGATCCATAAGGGGTCCAGAAAATGGAAGTGCCAGACCCAAACTTTATTCATTTTTCTTTTTCTTTTTATTAAGGTATCATTGATATATACTCTTATGAAGGTTTCACAAGAAAAACAATGTGTTACTACATTCACCCATATTATTGAGTCCCTCCCATACCCCACTGAAGTCACTGTCTATCAGCATAGTAAGATGCCACAGAGTTACTACTTGTCTTCTCTGTGCTACACTGTCTTCCCCATGACCTCCGCCACACCATGTGTACTAATCATAATACCCCTCAATCCCCTTCTCCCTCCCTCCCCACCCGCCCTTCTCCACCCCTCCCCTTGGTAACCGCTAGTCCCTTCTTGGAGTCTCTGAGTCTGCTGCTATTTTGTTCCTTCAGTTTTGCTTTGTTGTTGTACTCCATAAATGAGGGAAATCATTTGGTAGTTCAGACACAAACTTTAACTATGCTGACAATGTTCAAGATAATTTTAACAGATCAGTAAATGGAAATTCTAGAACTAAACAGCAACAACAAAAAACATGAAATTGAGAACTCAGTTGTATGACATCAGATTAGATCCAGCAGAAGAAAGGATTTTTTTAAAGATAGAAAATCGATAAAATAATATGAGAAACTTAGGGGGTAGTCTGAGAAAGGTCTAACATATGGATAATTAGACTTACTGGAGAGGAGGAGAAAGAAAATAATGCAGAAGTATATATGAAGCGATAATGGACTTACAATTTTCCAAAAATGATTAAAGACATTAACCGTAGATTCAGGTGCTTCATGAAACCCAAGCAGGGTAAATAAAGCAAAATCACACACAGGCACATTGTAGTAAAACAGTTGAACTACAAAGAAACAAATACTTAAAAGCAGGCAGAAAAAAAATTAATTCCAAAGGAATCAAAATAGGATTAACTATCTAAACTCATGACTTACGGTGTGTAGCTAAAGCCATGTTGAGAGAAATTTTAGTTTTAAATACATGTATTAGAAAAAAAGAAAGATTAAAGTTAGTGAGATAAATACAAGCAATGGAAACTAGAAGACAATGAAATAAATGCTGAAATAAAAACTGCTAATCTAGAATCTTATTTTCAGTGAAAATGTACTTTACGAATTAAAAATGAAATGAAAGCATTTTTCATAAAACAGAATTCATCACTAGCAGAACCACACTTAAAGAAACACTAAAATATGTCCTTCAGTAACAAAGGGGAATAAATCCAGACAAAAGATTAGAAATGCAAGAAGAAGTAAAAAGCCTCATAAAAGGTAGATATGTGGGTAAATCTAAGGAAATATTTATTGTTAATATAGTAATAATAATAATATAATCCTTGGAATTTAGAATATATAGAGTTAAAACACATGACAATGTCATATGTATCTGAAAAATGATAAACTGAGGTTATGTGTTCTTAGGCTCCTGCACTGTCTTAGAAGAATTAAAAGTACTAAATTGTGTTAGACTTGAACAAATCAAGGATCTCTGTTTTAATCTCTCAGGGTAAACCCCCATCCTCCAATAAAAAATGGACAATAAAGTATATATAACTAAAACAGTCAATTATTCAAATAGGTAAGAAAAAGAAAAACACTGAGTGGTAATATTTTAACTTGTCCTCTGTGATCAGAGAAAATTTAGTGAAATTCAATATGTGCTAGGCATGTCAACACATTTAAAGGGATTAAAATAAAATAAAATAAAAAAGTATGCTCACTAACCACAGTGAAATTAAGATGAAAGTCAACAATCAGATAAGTAGAAAATTCCTCAAATGTTTGGGAAACAAACAATATGCTTCTATATAATTTCTGAGTCAAAGAAATTACAGTGGAAAGTAGAAAACATTAAAAAATATTAATAAATAGAACATAAAAAGAGAAAAAATGTTAATAAAAAATATACTAGCTGACAAGCTCATTGTATATAGATAAAGCCATGTTGAAAGAGAAATTTTTAGCTTTAAATACATATATGAGAAACAAAGATTAAAGTCAGTAAGCTAAAGCATCTGTCTCAAGAAGTTAGAAAAACAGCAAGTGAATCCTGAAGAGTAGAGGAAGAACAGAAACCATAAAGGGGAGAAAATAAATCAGTAATAGATTTTTAAAAAGTGAGATAGATCAACAAAACCAAAAAATGTTACTTTGAAAAGAATAATAGGATTGAGGAATTCCTTATGAGATAATTAAGAAAAAAAAGAGAGGGAATGCAGAAATACTTAATATTGGAAATGAAAGGTTACATTTCTCCAGATCCTTGTGTATCTAACTTCATGGCAAATAAATTTGAAAATGTAGATGAAATTAACAAATCCTAGAAAAATGCGACATTGAAACTGGTGCAAGAAACAAAAAATTTGAATATTCTTGAATAAAGATATTTGCCAGTGGATTTTATAAGATAGTTAAGAAAAAAATGTTAATTTTATAAACTTTTCTGGAGAGTAAAATAGGAGGAAACACTCCCTAGATCACTTTATGAGGATAATTTTAGTACAATTTTCATAATAAAACTTTTAAAAGAATATTTTAACAAATGAAAATTATAGGCCATACAAACTTATAATTGTGGAAGTCCTAAAAGTTCAATTAGGAACTGAATCAAGCAATATATAAAAAGTGTAAAATAAAATTTGATTCACTCCACAACTGAAAGATAGTTTTAATATTAGAAAGTCAATCAGTGTAGCCCACTGAAAATGATATGATCATCTCAATAGATTTAGAAAATTATTTGATGAGATTTAATGTTATTGATAGTAAAACTCTTATCCAACGAAGAATAGAATGAACCTTCCTTAATTTAATACAGGATATTCTAAAACAAACCAAACAAAATAAATTACAGCAAACATATTTAGTAGCAAAATGTTAAGCTTTCTAAGATAGGAACAATGTAAGGGTACTAGCTATCATCACTTTTAGTCAACACTTTACTATATATCATAGCCATGCAATAAATCAAGGGAAATAAATAAAGATATTATAATTGGGACAGAAAGAAAACTTGTCATTATTCATGCATGATATAATTTTGTGCTTAGAAAATCTAAAAGAATCACTGACAAATTAGAATTAATAAATGATTTTAACAAGTTTGTTGCATGCAAGGTCAATATGAAAACATCACTTGTATTTTTACATGTCAGCAGTGAGTTAGCAAATGAAATAAAATAATTACAGTAGCATTAAAACACACACTACAAATACCTAGGAATAACATGACAAAAGTTGTATAAGACCATTATTTAAAAACCAAAAAACAAAGACATTTTTAAAAAGCCTAAACAAATGTAGGAATATACCATATTCATGGTTTGAATCAATATTTCAAAGGTGTCAGTTCTTCCAAGTATAAGCCACTGGACTCAGTGAAATCCCAATAAAGTGGACTGATTTTTACGTAGAAATCAAGGTGGTTCTAAAATTACATAGCTATGCAAAGAGCCAAGAACTGAGAATAATCAACTATCTTAATGAAGAAGAACAAGATGAGAGAACTTTGCCTATCTGAGATTAAGCTTATTAGGAAATTACAGTAATTATAAAAAGCTGGTACTGGCACAAGGATGGGTAAATAGACCAATATAACAGACTAGTGACCAGAAACAAACCCACCCATATGTCTACTTGATTTATAATAAGGAAGGAATACAGAACAATGGAAAAAGGTAGATCATTTCAATAAATGGTTCTGGGTCAACCAGATATCCATATAGACAAAACTGATACTTTATTCCTACCTGATACTACATGCAATTATCAATTCCAGGTGGATGTTAGAATTAAAGAAAAATACATATATATGGAATATCTTCATATTCTATAACTTCATGACTTTAAGGATAGTGATAAATTTCTTAAGCAGCACACACAAAACATTAATCATAAATTAGAAGATTAATATACTAAAGTACCTTAAAATTAGGTACTTCCATTCATCACAGGAATGAGAAATTGGGTCACCGAGTGGGATAACACATTCATAACACTTTTGATCAACAAAAAGGTTGCATTCAGAATGCATAAGGAATTCTTAGGTATTGATAAGATATGGGTGAGAATGAGAGATATAAAAAAACCACACCCAGCCAATCTAAGTAGAAAGAAATAGTAAAAACTAGAACATGAAATAAGGAAAAAGTATCAAGCATATAATAGAAATGATCAACCATGTTAGTTTCTGAAATATTAATGAAGACACCAAATTTTGGCTAAATTGATAAATGGCATATAATATTAACAAAAATTGGCATAACTTTGGATTCTTCACAGAATAAAAAGAATGCAATGAACAATTTTGTGCCAGTACATTGAAAACTTAGACAAGATGAATGGTGAATGATGTCTTAGAAAAATGGCTTACCAAAACTGACTCAAGAAGAAATAGAAAACCTGAGTAGTCCTTAGGATAATTATCTTCACAAAAAAGAAAACTGGGACAAACAGTTTTAGAGGAAACTTCTAGCAAGCATTTAAGGAGCAGAAGATTACAATCTCAGTAAATGTTTTCTTGAGAATAGAAAGAGGAAATATTCCAAACTCATGTTATTAGACTAGTTTGCTCTTGATAACAGAATCATAAACAGGTATTATGATACATAAAACAGGTATACAAATTCTTTGACACTCTTTCCATAGAGAGGTGGGTTTATATCCCATCCTCTATGATATTCACTGCTTGTGACTGTTTTTACTACTACAGGGTGGAAGAAATGGTGTTGTGCTGGTTCCTGATACAGCTTTTAAGAGGACTGACATGTACTGTTTTGGTGTCTTGGACCCCTGAACCACTATATTAGAAAATGACTACCCTGTTACATAGACCATATGGAGAGGCCCTGAGACTACATGAAAAGGCCTAGCTGAGCCTAACATTTCCACTTTCCCTGCTACGGCACAGGCTTTATGATTGAGTTTGTCTTGGATTTCAGCTGAGTCGTCACTAGGTAATACCATTGAGTGACCTTAGTCAATGCCACATGGAACTGAAAACTTCCCCGGTGAAGCTGTGCCCAAATATCCAACCCACAAAATCAGTGGACATAGCAAAAGTGGTGTTGTTTCAAGTCTCTATGCTTGAGAAAACTTCATTATACAGCAATAAATAGGTGGAAAAGATAGTATGAGGGAGTACATTTGCAGTCTGATATCAGGTATGAGCATAGATGCAAAAAATCCTAAACAAATAATTTGCATATCAAATCCAGTGAAGTATGAAAAAAAGAACACATCATGACCAAATTGGGTTTATTCCAAGTACACAAAAGAGTTTAATGACATCATTAATGTAATTCACTGCATTAATAGATAGAAGAAAAACATCATTTTATTTCAATAAATGTGAGGAGAACATGGGCAAGTCAACATACATTTACTATAAAAACAGAAAAATAGGTACAGGAGAGTATTTTAAAATTTTAATGAAGAGTCTATCAAAAATGAACAGCCAACATCATTCTTAATAGTAAAATGTATTAGCATTTTATTTAAAATCAGAAGGCCATCTATCATCAATAGTTCCAGTTAACACTGTTCTGGAGATCCTAGCTAACGTGGTAATACATAATAAAGAAGTAAGCATTAAAAATACCGTTTATAGGAATGGAAAAATAAGAACAGAGTAACAAGTCTACAAAAGATAGGCAAACTTATATGAAAACAATTTAAAACTTCATTGAAAGATATTAAAGAAGACCTATATAAATGAAAAGACATATTTCATGGATAGCAAGACTCAACATCATGAAGATTTGTGTTTTCCCCAAGTTCTTCTTTAGAATTAATGAAATTGCAATACATATTCCAACAGTGTTTTTGGTGATAAGCCAATTCTAAAATTTTATATGAAAGAGCAAAAACCCAAGAATAGACAAAGGCATTCTTGGAGAAGAAGAGTAAGGTGGGAGGACTTGCCTTATCAGATATATTTAAAAGCTGTGGTAGTTAATAGATTTAGTATTTGTGATAAGACAGGCATGTTGATCAATGGATCTGAATAGAGAGCCCCTAAATAATATGTAAAAATAAAATCTTTGATATTATATGTAGGTATCTATAATAATCAAAAAGTACTAAATGTTATGAAGATATTTCATCACAGCTGTAAATGAATTAAGGCATTTATCGGTATATCCTAGGGATAGTATATCCTAGGAAATCTAATTTTCAAGGGCAGAACATTTATGACAATTAAATTGTTGTATCTGCAGCTGAGCAGAACACACAACTGTGTCATGGCTCCAGTGAACATTCTTTTCCCTCCATTGCCTGACTAGTTCTGAATCATTAAAAAAAAAAAGAAATCCATTTCAGATATTAAGATATTCCTACTTAATTTTCTTTGGGCTAGCTTAAAAAACAGTTCTTCAGTTCTCTGCTGTACTGTCTTTGTGAGGAATATAATTTGCTAATGTATTTTTAGACTTGAATCTCAGTAATGCAATTTATTTATATGTTTGCTCTATCAGACTGAGTTTCTTAAAAATAGACAGCCCTTTTTATAGACAGCAATTTTTGCCAGTCTCTGTGCTAGGTATTGAAGATACAGAAATAAATTTGTATTGAGAACATGGCTGAGTTCATAAAAAATATTGAAAAAAAAAGAAAAGAAAAAGAAAAAAAAGAATGCAGAGGTAGTAACATCGTTTGAATTATCTACTATGCTAATAACATTTACATATATGGAGACATGGAATTATAGAGCTGGAATGGACTTTGAGAACATCAAACAAATCTTATTTTACAGAAATGACTAAGCACCAAAGTGGTTCTGTGGCTCCCTCAAGGTCACCTGGCTATTTGGTTGTAGAAAGCACTACAATCTGGACATCCTGACTCCTAGGCCAGTGTTATTTCCTCTATATCATATTGCTTCTTGTTCTGGCCTTTCTAAAATAAAATGACAGACTTTAGTATCTCAACACCCAAGTGTGTTACTTGACTGTGGCATACCGCCAGAATTTCCCAATGCTTCCAAAATAACCTAAGTTTGCTTAAGAGGTTGTTTGGTATCATTACTTTCCTTTGAGAAATCAGGTACACATTCCTATGGATTACATGATTTAACACTAAATTATGTACCCTGGTTTAGTCTCTATATAATTTGTAAAACCCAAATAGTATCAAATTATCTAATTTATGTTAGAGAAATAACTGGGCTAGACAAGTAGTGTTATTCTATTTCAAAAAACCCAAGTGTATGTAAATTTACAGAATTAAGCATTTTTAATGCTTAGATTAGATGGCTGGCTATAATGATACCAGGTCAAACCCTCTCCCTAAAATTTGGTTTCAAACTGGGTTACATCCAATAAATCAAGACACTTTTACTTAATATTTGCTTTTACAGTTCTGTACAAAGTTAAATAATCTACTTATTTTGATTGAATTCTCTAAAACCAGAAGTGGTTTTGAATAAGCTTTGCCTTCAGTTGCTTCCCTGAATTAGCATTCCTTCCCTCTCATAAAAAAGTTGGTCTCATTTAGATTGCAAGGACTACACAGAAATGAAATCAAATATTTCTTCTGCCTTATAATGATGTCTCAGTATGAATCGGTACCATTAAGCTACCTAGTTAACTAAAAAAAAATTTGACTGGTTATCATGCATAATTCTAAAGTTTTACATGTTAGGCCATTAGTCACTTCAAATAACCACTGATCATTTGTCAGATATCTGAATTCCACAGAATTTTCCCCACTCTGTGGAGATGGATAGTGAAAAAAGGGAGGCCATGGTGAACAGAGACAAAATATACTCAAAAATACTACCTAATTTCTGTTTTCTAGGTCACTAGAGATATTCTGAGTAACATGTCCCCCAACTATTGAATGTGTTGGGTGTTTTCTCCTATCTTTCCTGACTTCTTCAAAGGCAGGTATTTGATTAATCAATTTGAGTGTCTGAACTCCTCAGCTTTTCCTAAAACCAAATTTATGAAAACCTAACTATATCAGTAATAGATGGCCATGAGAGGTATGCTTATTAAAATCCTCAGAAATGATGCTGTTTGAATGTCACAGTTATGATTTACTTCATTCCAGTTCCACTGTGTGTGTGTGTGTGTGTGTGTGTGTGTGTGTGTGTGTGTGTATCTTAATCTCTGTCGTCTTCTGTTCTCTCATTTGTAAGTGGGGTAATAACTCTCCTGTAGCTGATAGCAGGGGGCTAGTTGGAAGCAGGAATGATTGTGGTTTTGCCGCCCACCCTGGCATCCTGCTGCTCTGAGGGAAGTGCTCCTGTGGTTTGCTGGGGGCAGCCAGTCACACACCCAGAGGCCTGGTCACAGAGGTAGAAAACCAGCCTGACTGGGCCAAGGGCCGTGCTTGCAGTGTGACCTGGCCAGTGGGCAGCAAGAGGTCTAGACCAAATTAGCCAATGTCTTTCTCTAGGATGTTCTAAACAGGAGTTGGGAAAGAAAAGATATTTTTTCCTCTGTGTTCAGGAGCTGTGAAAATGTGGCCATGTCCCCTGCCAAGTGAAAAAACAGAGTGTCATTCTGCAATGATGAGTAAAATAGGGCCGACAGAGAGAGAAAGCAGAAACAGGGCTGACAGTATTTGTGTCCCTGTTCCTGGTGCTGTTCCCAAAGGGACCTTGTTCCTGTTGTTCTTCCTTTGATTCTGGGGCATAATCCAGGATCTTCAGATAATACTCTTTTCATGCAAATGGATTGGAGTTGTGTTTTCCTGGTAATACAATTAGCTATCTAACTATTCTTTTAAAAAATAATAAAAATAAGAAAAGGCTGTTGAAAGTAGGCACTTTTTTAAAAGATCAGTCATGTGTTCATATCTGAAGTGGATGGTGGATGAGCAGAAACATGCTGGGGAGTTTCGTCCTTGCTAGGTTAATTTATGGAGGTGTCAACTGACTTCCAGAGAAAACATTCACATATGGCCTTGTCCTGTGGGTCTTCATTTCTTATGAGGGGATGTTAGAATATCGGGCCAGGTCCTGGGGCTCAGGGGAGTCTGGTTGAACTGGCTGCTCTCTCCAGGCAGCAGTACTTATGGGCCAGACCAGTGACAGAGGCCACCCAGAGCACTGGAGAGCAGTGACTCACTTACCCCATTAGCCAAATCAGGGCTGTACCAAAATGTGTTTACACAGAAATCCACAGCACTCATGCTTTTTCCAGAGCTTCTATGCTGGCTAGCACATTTTTAAACACAATTTTAAATGGAAAATCAGACAAGAAATTTAAAACCATTTTATGACAGTGTTGGCTCTGTATTTCAGCAGGAAGGCAGGTAATATACTATTTATTAGAGGGGTAAAGAGAGGAATAGGTACTTGCCCCTAGTCATCTAGGGGGGTGTAAATGTAAGAGCAAGAACAGTATGTGGAGAAATGAGATGGCATGGAGATGCATAGCTTTGTCTTGAATTCATGTGTGTGTTCTCAAGTTTTTCCTGTGATAAAAGGAAAATGCTTTAAGAAATTCTCTTGAAAGCTGTTACACCTCTGAAATGTTCTGTAATAAAATCAGTTTCTGGCAATGGAGCTGACATATTTCAGCTCAGAGTACACACACACAGATGTTATTTTAAAAGCAACAATCCAGCAATTACTCATGATGTGATCCAACTTCATGCATCACATTCCTGACTCTGTGGAGTAGCAATGCTTGGGGGAAATGTTGCATTATAACTGATGTCAATGTGAAGTTCCATACAATAAAAGAGAAGGCAAGGAACAAAGTTGTCCCATCATTGTTTGACAGCATGTGAAGCAAGTCTAGGTGTGGACAGATTCTCCTGCATGTTTCAGGTGGAGTCTGGCTGTGTGTTATTTGTTTAGATTAGAGTTTAACTGAGTATTTGAAGAACATCCCATGAGTGTTTTTGTTCTTAGTCATTTATCATAAGCCAGTGAATATTTGCACTTACATATAGTAGTGTATTTTCTTTTGTGGGACTCAGGTTCTCTTTAACAAATTGTCTCCCATGTAATATATGTTTTTACTAGTGAATCATAATATATTAATAAAATATTAACACATTGTGTTTCTTCATGTATTTCATTGGAAACAATCTTTCTTAATTATAAGACCAAATGAGTTTCAATGATTGAACTAAGAGACTGAGAAATTTGAGGAGTAAAACATAATTATTCTTGACTAACTGCAGGCAGTGATATAATTTCCATGCACATTGATGTAAATGTCATTCCTAAGCTATATTTTCATATATATGTAATTTCGTGGTTCATGTGCATGCCCTGTAAGCAACTTTCCTGGGAGTGGTTGTCTCAGATCATAAGTAGATTAAAGTAAGTTTTCCATCAAATCATGTAAATAAGTGCCCCTCAAAGCATGGTCTGTGGACCTGCATTATCTTCGTCACCTGGGAGCTCATTAGAGATTCAGAATCTCACTGAAGCCGAATATCTCTATTGGCAAAGAGCCAGAAATCTGTGTTAAAAAGTTCTGGTAATTCAGTGTAGGCTAAAGCTGGGGGAATACTGATGTACACATCACAGCATTTCAGTTCCTCAGGTATCAGTGTTGATCCAGACTTTGTATTCAAGGGTCATCATGAGATCTGGATTTTTCCCCTTGCCTTCATGGGACACTTATATAAATAAATAGTCAGATTCCTATAAGTAATAAGTGGGTCAATTACTACCTTTTTGTTTAGAATACTTCTTCATGGGGACTTAGGCATTCCTACAGCTGATGGGTTCTAAGAACTGGCTAAATTCTGAAAACAGGCAAGGGGTTGACACTCCAGTGGGACAACTGACTTCATCCTTATGTTTATCTGTATTTTTTTAAGTACATTTTATAGAGTTGTGTAACTATTATCCTGATCAGTTTTAGAACATTTACATTACTGCCCCACCCCCAAATTCCTTTGATCCTAGTTAAAGTCAGTCATTTGAATTAATCCTCACTCTCACCTCTAGTCCCTGACAACCTCTGATCTGCTTTCTGTCTCTATAAATTTGTCTTTTTTGGACATTCTATATAAATGGAATCATACAGTATGTACTCTTTTGTTCTTGGCTTGGCTTCTTTAAAATTTTAAAGGAATTACCCAGCTTATTTCCAAAGTGTCTGTACCATTTTCATTCCCACCAGCAGCATATGAGGGGTTGAATGTCTCTACATCTTTGTCTTCACTTGGTATTTGTCTGTATTTTTTATTATAGTTGTTCTGGTAAGTGTGTCATGGTATCTTATTGTGTTTTTAATTTGCACTTTACTAATAAATAATCATCTTGAGCACTTTTTATGTTTGTATGTTTTACCATTTGTATGTTTTCTTTGGTGAAATGTCTATTCAAGCTAATTTTTATATTTGGCTGTGTATCTTCTTACTGAATTGTAAAAGTTCTTTATACATTCTCAGTATAATTCTTTATCAGATGTATGATTTTCAGATATTTTTTCCTGGTCTGTGGATTGTCTTCTCATTTTCTTGATGGTGTATTTTAAGCACGGAGTTTTTGAATTCTAATGAATTAAAATTCATCAGGTTTTTTTCCCAGTGTAGTTTATGATTGTTGTATTATATCTAAGAACTTTTTGTCTAATCAGTAATCATAGAAACCTTTCTTCTGTGTTTTCTTCTATAAGATTTATAGTTTAGTTCTTTCTGTCCATGATCCATTTTTTAGTTATTTGTGTGTGAGTTAGCTAATTGTCTTAATTAATGGTATTGGTAAGGGGTTCATATTTGTGTTTAAAGACATCGAGCTATCCCAGCAACATTTATTGTTGAAAAGAAGAAAATATATTTTCCCCATTGAATTATATTGTCACCTTTATAAAAAAACTATTTAAAATAAAAGTTAAGGTTCTTTCTGAATTCTCAGTTCTGTTCCATTAATCTCTGTATCTCTCTGTCAATACCACACTGTCTTGACTACTGTAGCTATAGTAAATTTTGATATCAGGTAGTATAAGACATCCAACTTTGTTCTTCTTTTTCAAAATTGTTTTAGCTATTCACATTGCCAACAGAACTTCAAATAATTGTGAGAAAAAGAGTAAATTCATGATATAGCCATATTAGGACTGGCTATGCAATATTTTGTAGATATATCAACTTGAATGGATATGTAAGAGTTCTTGTTGGCAGCAGGGAATCTAACAAATGACATTTGACAGTAATTTCTGATTTTGAACTTATGCCAATTTTTTTCACAAAGTCTGAGAAAATTCTGAGAACTCAGAGGCCTGCATATGACTGACAGTTTTAATAAATACTTTCCTTAATCTTTACGCATGTCTCTACTGACTCGGATTTCTCTGCAGATATAACTGCAAATATATGTGCAACTGCTCAACTGTATTAATCAAGTCTTCTTGTTGAACCAATCATCTTTGACACCTTCTGTGATTAGCCCAATATCACTTCTTTTCATTGTTATTGATTATTCAAATTCATCAATAAAATTTAAAAACACTTCTTTAGTTATACATATTGGCTGTGAAAAAGTTCTTATAGACTACTTTTATTCAGATTATGTCAGACAAATTCCAAAGATATTCTGACTGTAGAATGTTAACAGATCATCAGTCTGCAGATAATTGTATTGACTCTGTCATTCTCTGGATAATAATTACTGCTTTATTGTCTGTTCATACCTGTAATTATGAAATGAACTCTGTTATTTGACAGAGACACCTTATCAATCATTTTGCTTAATTTTCTTCCAAACATTGCTTTTATATATTTTTTGCCAGTAGTATTCTACATGTTTCAAAGTTAATTCACAACATCATTAAAGCTTCTGTATTCTTACCCTTATTACACAGCACGTTAGTTTCCAGGATGCTTGAATGTACTATTTTGCTTCAGAAATTATGATAATGGTTTTTGATAATTTTGGTAATTTCTCATAATGTTTTCTGTATGTATCAAAATAGTATCAGTGTTGCTAAACACAACACATAATGAAATAGATTTACTCTCATCTACCAATGAAATTGCAAATTTCAAAATTTTTCCTTATATTTTTGCAACATTTTTATTATCGAAGTTGATATTTCTATAACATTAACAGGAAATTCAGTCGTTAATGTAGTTTTATTGCTATCACCACTAGTGCCCATATTTGTAATAAATCTCTTCTTATGCCTAGAAATCTTTTTAAACCTCTTAACCGTGACAGTTTCAATTTAAAAAACAAAGAACCCAGGCCAGATTATAATTCCCGATAGTATATTCTTATATAGTAATCTATGATTGACTTCCAAAAGTGATGGATTGATATGTTAATAAGAAATACCTAATGATGAGAATGGAATTTCATATATGAGGCTCTAGAGCCAGCCTTCTGCATATTCATACTATCCTTTCATCCAAGCAGAAGTTTTAGTTATTGAAGGTTTGACCCATTAATGGATTTACCTGAGTAATCCAGGTAATGGATTAGGAAACTTGAATCACAATATACAGATTCGGTCTGTGCAAAGTAGATTACTGTCTATAGCTCTATCTATTTGGCTTTATTGCAAGCAATAACATCTATAAGAATAAGAGTTTGTTCTGCTAGTTAATTTCTTTCCTGATAGATATTAAAAATCTATAACTATTAAAATGTCAAAAATATGTAACTAGTTAAATGTTCAAGTGTTAACAAAATCATTTTATGGTCCAGTGGTGGTATATGTGGCATGCCTGGGGAAACACTGCCTTATCCCACAACATCAGGATCTTGAGTCCCCTAAACATACCCACTATTTTTAGGTCATCTGACCATTCAAAGACAGGAACTGTTAGGAAGACTATTTATCAATGTTCTTGATTCCTGCTTCTGAATCTAACTTTTTTTATAAACAGTTGGGATTATTAACAGATGAAAGGGCAAAAAAAATTTTGGATAATAAAATCCTTCTCTACTCTCTTCTCTACATCTTTCTAACTGTTAAGCAACCAGGGTATTAAAAAAAAAAATGTAGCTGGAGAAATCTGGATCCCAATCCAAGTTTTTTCACTGAGAGCTCTTAGGTAACTTAAATCCTTATACAAATGTTTTCCTTCCATGTATATTAAAAATAATATTTCTATCTTATAAGATTCTCTCAAAGTTTTATAAGATATCAAATGTAGCATGCCTAGCTCAGGGCTTGGTACATAGTAGATGTTTAAAATATTTAAAATACTTTGAAGTATCTTTTTTTACTCTGGGCTAAGAATAACCTCCATATACCTTTTGTGCTACTGTAGAAACTAAATTACATTGGTTATAAAAAATTGTCTAAGCTACCTCTTTATCAAGAGTAAACAAGACTTTCTTTGAAAATTCCAAAAAATCTAAGAAGTAAGACAAATACGGAAAAATTTAAACATTTCTAAAACATAGTGCTTTTGTCACAGTCAGCATGGCCTAATAATGTGCTCTAAATGTGGGATGTTTTGAGATCTTCAGATGAAAGGCTCTGTGGAAATAAGGTATCATTACTGATAATTTTGCTATGCCTTGCCAAACAAATTATTTCAAATTACAGAATCAAGATATGTAGCTCAGCGTTCCTATCACATTATCCCTTAGAATATGCACAAAATCTCCAAATGGATCAGGAAACTTGAATCACAATATACAAAATTATGATCCCAATTATGAAAATACCATATTGTACTCCCTAACTGATGAACCTAGAATCAAGTCATGCGTTATAGAGGGTAAAAGATGAAAGCTGTTTATTTAAACAAAAGACTCGTCAATGTAGAATACATAAAGCTAAAATGATATCTCATTTTAAATATTATTGTTATTATTTTCCCCTCTGTAAAAAAGGGCCAAAATTTATTTGTATTAAGAATTCAGAATAAATTTCTATAGCATGTTTTCGTTTGGTGCTTTTTCCCTGAAAGGCTACATGGAATGATGTGTGATTTTTCTAAATCCATTCTTTTCTTTCCTCCCTTTCATTCCTTTTGCTTTTTCACTCATTACAAATATTATAGGACAAGCCCAGAGCAAATGGCTTTAACCTTAAAAATGCTAGGAATATGAGAAACCAGTGAAAACCCAAACACCATTCAGAGACCATTGTTTCATGCAGGTCTTGATGAGGTGTGGTAACCCAAAAGAATGTGGTCACTCTTCTGGAACAGTGAGTGAGCCAAATGAAGTTGGGTTTGATTCAGATCACATATCCTTTGGATGGGCTATTCAAAGTTACTGTAACACCTGTGGTGGATTTACTAGACACATTATGTTTGTATGCTTGTATGTGGCTGAGATTCTTGGGACTCAGGGAAAAATGATAAAGTGAGTGAAAAAGGCTAGGTATGGCTGTGGACTCAATAGGGTAATGGTTCTTGTCTGATCCTTTGGAGAAGCTCTGGGGCACAAATTGTACCACAGAGTTAGTCCCCTCCTGAGACGAAAGGCCGACCTTTCGTCCCCGGGTCAGTCACTGGCATGGGTTTGGAGGTGTGGGTGGAGCCTCCTAGGCTAGAATTGGATAACAGCAATTCTCCGGAAAGAGAGGCACTGGGCAATAGGCACAGCAGGTGGTGGGTAGGTGCCCAGGCAGGAACACTGTCCTTGTTGGAGAAAAGGCATCCACTGCAGAAACGGATAGCCATTGCAGAAAGCTGTAACCTAACTGCCCAAGTGGGTTTCTGATAAACAGTTCTGCTTGGAACTATAATCCATCTGTGTCTATCTGATTAAGAGAGTCCTGGGGCCTTGACAACAAAAACATTTCATATTGATGGAATGTTTTTTTTCTCTGGCCCAAGAGAAAAATCACATTTTATTCACATAGTTACTTTTGGTTATATATATTTAGCAATGTGCTATTCTCTCTCATAGATTACAAGGGAGATTTGCTATCTACAAGGAGGCACCCAGAATTGGAAAAATTATATGTCAACATGTAAGAATGCTAAATAACAGTGGAAGAGTAAGGGTTTCCACGAGACAGCAGCACATGGATTCTCAAAGCAATATAAGACTATTGTCAGTTGAGTGGGTGTGACTTCAGTTAGATTAGAACGACTTCTCTGCTTACTTAGAATGCTGTCTCTCTGACATCATCTCAGGATTCCTGAGGCATGGCATCATCTTCACCTTTACTAGCTTTACCTGTAGCACATGTAGAATATGGAAGAATATGCATGGAAGCCATGACGGCTGCCTGTGAACATGACATGCTCACCCATTCACTTAACAAATAGTATGTGACATCCAGTATTCTAAGTGGTAGAAATATTGCAAAGAATAGCATAAAATCCCCGACTTTGGGGAGCTTTCATTTAGACAAGGATGTTGAAGAAAAAATTATTCATGACATTTGTTAAAGATGGCAAAGTACCTTTTATTCAAGGGGGACTAGTACACGGGATTTTGTACTAGAGGAGAGAAATTGTTCTGAACCCCAACAGCAGCAAGCGCAATGGGGATTTATACCCAAGGGGGAGGGAGAGGTGAGTGGATGAAAAATTACTAAGAGGAAACATCA
>JAVSCE010001578.1:0-59750 GCA_032199065.1 Smutsia gigantea | reverse complement strand
TGTTGGCGAGGATGTGGAGAAAAGGGAACCCTCCTACACTGCTGGTAGGACTGCAAATTAGTTCAACCATTGTGGAAAGCAGTATGGAGGTTCCTCAAAAAACTCAAAATAGAAATACCATTTGACCCAGGAATTCCACTCCTAGGAATTTACCCTAAGAATGCAGCAGCCCAATTTGAAAAGGACATATGCACCCCTATGTTATTGCAGCACTATTTACAATAGCCAAGAAATGGAAGCAACCTAAGTGTCCATCAGTAGATGAATGGATAAAGAAGATGTGGTACATATACACAATGGAATATTATTAAGCCATAAGAAGAAAACAAATCCTACCATTTGCAACAACATGGATGGAGCTAGAGGGTATTATGCTCAGTGAAATAAGCCAAGCCGAAAAAGACAAGTATCAAATGATTTCACTCATATGTGGAGTATAAGAACAAAGAAAAAAACTGAAGGAACAAAACAGCAGCAGACTCACAGAACCCAAGAGCGGACTAATAGTTACCAAAGGGAAAGGGACTGGGGAAAATGGGCGGGAAGGGAGGGATAAGAGGGAAAAAGGGGCATTATGATTAGCAGATGTAATGTTCGGGGGGCACGGGGAGGGCAGTACAACTCAGAGAAGACAAGTAGTGATTCTATAGCATCTCCCTACGCTGATGGACAGTGACTGTAATGGGGTTGGTGGGGGGGACCTGATGAAGGGGTAGTTTAATAATCGTAATATTGCACATGTAATTGTAAATTAATGATAATAAAATAAATTATATTAAAAAAAAAAAAAACCAGACCAAGGCCCATTAACATAATTTTCATGCATGTTAGTTCTGGCAAGACACACAAGGCAGGAACTGTATGATAAATGAGATAACTAATTTTGATGGAGCAGTGAAATAAAATAAACTTTTTCTATATAAGAAAACAAAAAAAAAAAAAAAAAAAAAAAGAAGTGGGCAGAGGACATGAATAGACACTTCTCCAAAGAAGAAATTCAGATGGCCAACAGGCACATGAAAAGATGCTCCACATCGCTAATCATCAGAGAAATGCAGATTAAAAACCATAATGAGATATCACCACACCAGTGAGGATGGCCAACATCCAAAACACAAACAACAACAAATGTTGGCGAGGATGATGGAGAAAAAGGGAACCCTCCTACACTGCTGGTGGGACTGCAAATTAGTTCAACCATTGTGGAAAGCAGTATGGAGGTTCCTCAAAAGACTCAAAATAGAAATACCATTTGACCCAGGAATTCCACTCCTAGGAATTTACCCTAAGAAATGCAGCAGCCCAATTTGAAAGGACAGATGCACCCCTATGTTTATTGCAGCACTATTTACAATAGCCAAGAAATGGAAGCAACCTAAGTGTCCATCAGTAGATGAATGGATAAAGAAGATGTGGTAGATATACACAATGGAATATTATGCAGCCATAAGAAGAAAAACAAATCCTACCATTTGCAACAACATGGATGGAGCTAGAGGGTATTATGCTTAGTGAAATAATGCGAAAAGACAAGTATCAAATGATTTCACTCATATGTGGAGTATAAGAACAAAGAAAAAAACTGAAGGAACAAAACAGCAGCAGACTCACAGAACCCAAGAACGGACTAATAGTTACCAAAGGGAAAGGGACTGGGGAAAATGGGCGGGAAGGGAGGGGATAAGAGGGAAAAAGGGGCATTACGATTAGCAGATGTAATGTTGGGGGGGCACGGGGAGGGCAGTACAACTCAGAAAAGACAAGTAGTGATTCTATAGCATCTCACTATGCTGATGGACAGTGACTGTAATGGGGTTGGTGGGGGGACCTGATGAAGGGGTAGTTTAATAATCGTAATATTGCACATGTAATTGTAAATTAATGATAATAAAATAAATTATATTAAAAAAATAAAAAAATAAAAAAAAAAAGAATGAAACCTCTGGTCTCCCTCCCCCAAAACCCATCACCCTAGTCTAATCATGAAGAAAACATTGAACAAATCCCAACTGAGAGACAGTGTACAAAATACATGCAGCTATAAAACCATGTCTCCAGGTCTTTGACTGAACTTGAAACTTTGTCCCTATTCTATCAGACCCTCACAGGTATCTGAGGTGGCCCAAAGAATTCCTCAGGATTTCCGTCTGGATCCCGGGGTCCTTACTGACCTCGGCTCTGAGCTCCATTTCCGCATCCGACTCATCCAGCCAGCGATCAAAGTCAGGGGCCAAAAACAGTGGACGTTTCTCCTGCTTGGTAAGCCTCTCCCACCACTGACTCACCTTCTTCTGTACTGTAATGTTTACCTGCCTCTGGGTCAGTTTGTAAAGCGGCTAGGAGAGAAAGAGAGAGTGTGAGAATATCCTCTCCTTCCCATCCCCAGCCCCTACCCCTGAAACTGCACCAAGACAAGGCGGCTGCGCAGAGGGGCTGCACAAAGCTTTCTCTCCTTCCTTCTCGGTTGCTTCAAGTCCTGATACAGACAGAACACCTAGACCAAGGTCTGGTCAAGGGAAGAACTGGTAAGAACAGCACTTTCTTTCTCTGATTCCCACAATGAATGACACAGAGGAAATCAGGGTAAGAAAGGCAGACAGGCAACTAAATGAACCTCCTGCCAGATCTACATCACACAAGGCACCACATCCAATCACTCTCTCAAGTGCATCCTTGCCTCCAAATTTTCCTCCCATGAAGATGAGAGAGTTCAAATGGTCAGTGGCCCCTGGCAATAACAGTCCTTGTTTTAGAAAGGTCCAATGAAGGCCAGAACAGTACAGGATCAGTCGCACTTTTTCACATGGTCAGCCTAGGGAGTCTTCCCAACTGAACTCAAATTCTTAGAAGCTGTTCCATTCATTACTCCTCTACACAGATTCTCCCTTTGCCTCCCAAGCAAGACCCAAGACAGGTTTTCTTCCCCTTAAACCACAGCTGACTATTAAAACAACCAAAATAACTGAGCCCTCCTGAAGAGAAAGCTTAATATACTCAAGCCCCCAGAGAAAAGAGGGTAATTCCAGAAATGAAATATACCATGTTGGATCCTCTCCCTTCCTGTTAGAGAAGCTTCCTTAAGCTCTGAGAGAAGAGGAATTTTAATGATACTTCCAGCATTCTTTCTAAAGATCGGCTGCCTCAGCCTTTTCTGATTTCTATTGACTCTGAGGCAAAGTCATATGAAAGTAAACCCTGACATGGACTTCACCTACCTTATGGAACTCTGTTCTCTATGGCTGCCATACTCCTCTGTCATCACAAAAAACAGAGAGTGTCAGAGCTGGGAAGGACCTTAGAGATCACTTAGTCCAGTTCTTCACTTAACACATGAGGAAAGGGAAACTCAAAGAGGTGAATAGACTTGTTTACACCGCTAATAAATGGCAGAGCCCAGATTCACCTCACGCTCTCTGACTTTCCCATCTCTCTGCACCTGGGCACTGTTCCAAATAAAAGAACTATATTCTCTTTTGGTATTTACCTTCTTTCCCACAGCCCCTGCTCCCCATTTCACTGAACTAACTAATATTTATTTCCTAAAATGGAAAGGAAAGAGAGAAAGGAAAGAACATACCTCTGGCTTCACAAGGTCTAAAAATTCCAAGTGAAATTCATAGACATTGTCTCCTTTGGCACCGTGTCCCTGAGCTGTAAAGAAAGGAATGTAGATTACTGTGAATTCAAGCAGAACACAAGCTTATGCAGTTCTTTCAGAAGTATACAAGTATTAATGGATCCTGCCAAAATGAGTGCGGGCTTGTGAGCTACAGTTACTCAACAGCTAGATAGGCTAAATCCTGAACAAACGTTTATCTACAGACATCCTTCTAATGATCAATTCCAGAATATTTACTTAATCTTCCAACATGGCCTTGATGATACCCAGAACAAATAACACACTGGAAAAATACAGAAAGCAAAGCCAAAGATATAAATTTAACTTTCACATTGACTTTGGCACTGAACCCAGAGTAGATAAAAATCAGGTGGGTGTTATTATCTTGACTATGATGAAGCAGTTATAGGGTACATGGAAATGCTGGATTATCTCAAGGAAAGCTCTGAATCTAACCACCCCCCCACCCCACCCCCCGCCCCACCAACTAGAAATAGAAAATGGAGAAGGTAACTTCTCTTTTAGCACATCCCAATGGAAAAAAAAAAGAGAAATAAAATTTTCCCAGTTCATTCTTAAGAGAGGACAAATGAAAGCGGGAGGAAAGTCCTTGGGTCAAGCCTTCTACCATCCCTGTGCTTTGACGTGGTTCTCTTCCCCAAACCAAGCGGGTACCACGCCTAGGCTCCAGTGACTACGGGACATCCTTTCCCCTCTGACTTCTCACTTGTCAGTCATTTAGCTCCTTCCTGGGATTCTCTTTCCTCATTTGGCCATATGTGGTACAACTTACCCAATATTTGCTACAGGTGGGTATTGTTCTCTAAGATCATAAATTCCTTAAGGGAGGAGTCTATAAGATATATTTTTATCACTTTAACTTCCCCGGACATGCTTAACTCTCAAAAAACCTGAGCAGCTACTCTTCTTGAAAAACAGATATAAAAGCCAGACTGTGCTTTTATGCAGCATATTAAGGTAGATGGGATCTCATATAAGTAGAAGCCCTTCAATATCCAATAACCCCAGTCACTTACTAATGACATTCCAAGGAACTAGAACAGAGAGAGAGAGTAGGGAGAATGCCCACCACATTGGGTGACGGTGAATCCAGACCTACCCTCTCGGGCACAGAAGCAAATATGTTGACTAACTAAGGAGGAAAGAGATGGAGGCAGATCCACGGAATCAAAAACTGTCAGAGCTAGAAAGGCTGTAGGTATCATATAGAGTGTAGTGTTTCTTAACTGCTCTGTAAGTGTAATACCAGGAAGCCACAAAGTCTCATTAAGAAAATTTCTGTTTTTCTGTTCTCATTATAATCTTTAAAAAAAAACACAGCAGCATATTCTGGATCAAGTAGATGGCTACCTTATAATTAAGTACTGCCACACAAGTTCAGAGGCTGTGTTTGTGTCTGTGTTCACAGCTAAAGTGGAGCTAATATTACTTAAAGTAACTCTTAATACGTTTCTCAATCTGGGGTCCTCAGTCTGGTCCTAGAGGATACTGAGGACATATTCTCAGGTGTCCTTGGGTCCCCAAGTTGGAGAAACATAGATTATAAACCAATATTCTCATTTTATAGGTCCAGAGAATTCAAGTTGTCCAAGGTGGTACAGGTGAAAGACAGAAATCATGATTTCGAACCCAAGATTCTTTTTTGTTGTATCTACTGCCTCTCCAATGGGAAAGCAGAATTTTAAACAAGCTCTTTGGTATTTCTAATCATATATTTCAAACCAATCTAGTTTACCCCAAGAGTTTCAAAGAGGTTAGCAATAACAGAAAGTGAATAAAACAAATAAGTAAAAATAAAAAGAAACCACCACGTCTCTTCAACTATTTAGAGAGATGGAAGCATTTGTGTGGATACTCACCTTTGAAATGCAGCACATTTTCAGTGATGCTTATGGCAGGATTCTGTGAAAAGAGACCAAAGATGCAAGAAGGGCATTTTAATGAAAAGAAAAATGAAATTAAAACTAGGAGCTTCCTTCCTTCCCTCTTGGGAATTCAACTTTTTACTCTGTGCTTCCCCCAGAGAATGTATTTAGTAATTTATTCACATCTCTGTGTGGGGTTTCTCTATGTCTATCTGTACCCATCTGAGATTGTAGGCTCCTACAAGTAGAACGCTAAGCTGCTCTAACGGTGTGGAACAATCAGATAATGGGTCAGCACATTCTGATAATGGCAAATGATGCAAGTGCTATATGAGATGTTACGGGGAATACACAAATCTCTAAGACTCAGTCCCAGAGCTGTTGAGGCAGAGAATCTAGTAACACAGATGAGTCTTTTCCTGTGAGAAGACATAAAATAGTATCAAATAGCATATGCTCAAGACCAAAAGAATAGTAAAAAGCATGTGTTATATACAGGCATTAAGAAGAGAGTGAACACAGTGAGAATAGAATGGCTTCACCACAGGTGAGACCTGTACTGCAACATGAAGAATAAACTAATCCCAATAGGCAGAGGGAAGGGCTGAGGTTCACAGGTGGTTGGATGAAAATGAAACATGCAGTAATTTAACCTCAGGCTCCACACTTTCTTAACTCCCATTCAAATCAAGACTAGAAAAGATCGAAATTCTCCAAACTCTTCATTTGTTCCCAGAAGTTGCCACATGCCTTTAGCAGCATAATAAATTAAAGTCAACTACTTAACTTTTTCAATGGATAAAAAACCACTCATCTTCTACCTCCCAACTCAAAGTTAATAAGCAAGAAGCAGCAAGTTTCCAGCGCCATTACTAGTTCACTTATTTTCCTCCTATATAGGCTCAGCTCTCTGTGCTCCATCACGCATTAAAGGAAACCAACAAGACAGAAGGTTGGAGAGGGGGTAGTACTAATGGGCGGTGGGAACCGAGATGCTCAATGCATGGTCAGGGGTATGAGAAAAGGGAAGAGCATTTGAGCCAAGCCTTATGTTAAGAACCTCCCCAGTGAGAATACAGACGTCAGGCTGAGAAGCTCACCCAAAGGGGACAAAAATCTAGATAATCTTCTCTGTGCAGAAGGAGAGAGTTAGGGAACCTCATCAAAATGGCTACACTTCCAGGAGCATGTTTCTCCAGTAAAGGATACAGGGTTTTGATATAAACATCATGAAAGCAGAACTCTGTAAGTCTTACAAGTAAATTTCCTACCTAGGTCATTTTTTGCCCAACTCTGTGTATTCCCCATACTCTTAATTCTTTGGAAGGAAAAAAGGAAGTTTGGGGGCTGGGTTTATTCTCCTCAGACATAGATGCCTGCAACCAAGATTTAAGTCAGACAGTCCAGACACAGCACAAGCTTGAGTTCCCAGGAGCCATTTCTGGGAGCCAGACTAAAGATGCTATCTCAGCAGACACCTGCCCAGGAGTGTACTAGGCATGTGTGGGTTAAATTGTTAACATTTTCAGAGTATCTCGCCAGGCTTTAGTGTATTTGCATATCCTCAGGGGTGGAGAGAAGTTCATCTCCATGCCAATGGGTAATTAATTCCCTGGGCAACCGAGGGCGTGTCTGAACCTGAGAGTTTAAGGGAGGGGCTGGCTGGCTTGCTTGCTTCCTTCTGGAGCAGGGGAGAGAGACAGCGCTGGACTGCAGTTTGTAAGCCATAAACGCGTTTTAAACTTTATTTCTCCCTTTGACTGATTTTGGTTTTTAGAGGTATTTTGCCCCGGGATTTCCTTTCCCTAGACTTACAGCATGTCGGGTTCAGTAACTACTAAGAGAACTGAAATTAAATCAGTTCACCCCATCTTCACAATTTCTGACAGACCTACAGAGTTCAATAAACTATCTGCTTCCTAATTATTTAGACAATGGTTTCTTTCTCATCCAAATTGTTACTGCTTAGCTTTGTGCCTGTGTGTGATTAGTATGTGCCCAGAAAAGAAAGAACATGAGGCTGCTATCCTTAAAAGGGACTGTTTCCAAGATCAGCCCTTTGTTAGCCACTGGGATTTGGCATCATGACACTTCACCCCTAAATATTTCAGCATGCTTCGCCTAAAAATACCCTTGTTTTCTTACATAATTACCACAGTTTTCTCATGCCTAAGAACAATAATTCTATATAATCTAATAAACAGTCTATATTCAAACAACTGTCTGAAAAGTGTTTACTTGTTTCAGTTATCTCCTGGAATGCAAAGAACACCTTAAAACTTGATGGCTGAAAACAACCATTTGATTATCTTAACCTAAATTATGCAGGTTGACTGGGCTCAGCTAAACAGTCATGCTCCATCTGCTGTTGGCTAGGACTCCAGTATACTGGGCTGGGACACAGGGATGTGGCTCAGAGGTGATGCCGGTTGTCATCTGGGAGCTCAGCCGGGACTGCGGACCAGCACATCTACACGTGACGTCTCCTCGTGCTTTGGGTTTCTCACAGCAGGGCTGCTGCGGTCCGGGAGAGAATGTCCCAAGAACAAATGTTCCGAGAGAGGAAGCAGAAGCTGGCAGTCCTCTAAAAAAGGTTAGGCCCGGAACTGGCCGTAACATCATTCTGCAGCATGCTATTTGTTAAGCTGCCACAGGGCCTGCCCAGAGGACTCTTCAAAGGAAGAGGAAATAAACTCCACTTTTTGTTGTAGCTCTTGATACAGCTATCTTTAAACCACTACGTTTATCCTTTTTTTTAAAAAAATCCAGAATGCAGTAAAGGTTCATAATTCCACCTAACTCTCATATCTTAATGTAATGCAGACTTCTCTTTTGCTACTTTTAATCCATGCCAATTGTCTTGGGAAATATATCACATTTTGGATTTGTCTGGATATTCCTTCATATTACTCATTTTTGAAAAGAATATTTCATAGGTCATGTGGTTACATGGGGTACTTCTTAAGGAATCATAAGAGGTGGCCCATACTGCGAGATGGTGATGCCAAGCTTCATGAGGGCAGGGACCTTGTCTGCCTTGCTCACGCCCACATCCCAGAGTCTGGAAGACTACCAAGCACATGGTAAGCATATACATATATTTGTTGAATAAGTCAAGTGTAAAACTATGAGGTTTTTTTCATTTAAAAAAATCTGATTTCCAGCTTCTCTTTCATAAATGAGAACTGGATACCAGCCTCAAATCTGCATTCTTACATAGCAATAGCTACCCCCTTCAAATGAACCCTATCCTCTCCAATTAATCATATTCCCCACCAAGCTTACTTCACTAGTATTTATTGGGCACTCACTGTATGCCAGGTATGTTTCAAAGTGTTTCACACTATTAGCTCACTAAAAACAAAACTCTATAAAATAGGTAGTTATTATAACAATCTTACAAATAAAGAAACTGAGGCTTATAGAAGTTACACAACTTGCCTGAGATTACAAAATCAGCAAGTGGCAAAACCAAGATTTAAACCAAGGCAAATGACTCCCAGGCATCTAAGCATACCATATTTGGGCATTTGAGCTGATCTAATCTATACGCTCTTCCTGGGTGATCTCATCCTGTCTCAGGGGTTTAAATACTAACTTATTAACCGACAACTCCAAAATTGGCTATATTTCATCAATTTTAAAGTGGACACTTTTCCACAGTTAATATCTCTACAATAAGGATATGCATTACCATTGATAGCAGTACCTTACAATTGCTTTGGCAAAGTTGTTACTGCCTGGGCGTGTACAAGCTTTACTGGTATTTCAGATGGCATGACTAGACAGCTGCAGCTATTTCAGTCAACAAATCACTGAAAGGCCATTTGAGGAAGGAGTGTGAGTCCTGGTTCTTGTCTACAAATATTTTGCTGACATCTTCTGGTAAGATCAAGAAAGTGCCAGCATCAACACCTAATAAATAGGTATTGATGTCTTGAAAAAAAAAATGCCAGAGATAACAGTCTTCCAGAAATGCTGCAGTACCATTGCTCTTAATGGCACAGAGGATGATACTATGTGGAAAAACATGGACAGCGACATTTCTGAGAAGAAAAGTGATTCAGAAGAGTGGATTTTGGAGTATGAAGAGAGTTGAGGAATACCTTCAATTTGTTTTACTTATATTTATGTGCACAGAAGAGTGAGAAACATATATATAGTTAGGTAGAGCTATTTATGATTTTTAAAACTGTTTTGAGAAAGAAAACAGGCAGTCCTTGACATCTGTAACTGGTCTGACATTTGCAGCTAGGTTTCAAAATTATTACAAGCTAGTCTAAGCTCACAGCAAAAACATTTTGCTCTCTTATTGAACATAAACAATTCAAAGAATACCAACCAAGCTCAGGTTTGTTTCTCTGAGACCGTGATAAGATGACATAAAATAAGGTCATCCCATTATTTTATCTAAGCACAGGTCACTATGCCATCCACAAAATACCCATAGAAACTGTCCCCACTTTCTGACCACATCTGCAATCTAAAGCAAATCCCCACTTCCTCACACCCTCTCCCAGATCTAACTAAACCCCAAATCCTATAATCACTTCTTGCTAACACCCTCTTACTGAGACACCCATGGTTCCCCATAGTGTGCTTTCCCTCAGCTCAACAAACCCAACTTGTTATAACAAGGTATGTTTCTGGTGGCCTTTAGCTGGAGGGAACTGACAGAAAATTCTAATAAAAGAGATAAAAGAGCTCTTTCAATACATAAAAAACAATTATTCAAAGTGATAAGAAAACATGTATCATAGTTTAATGGGCAGCATTTTTTTCCTTTATGGTACATAAAATAATGGGGCATCTTACAAAATCAGCAAAGTCTAACATTTCATGAAACGATATTTTCAGCCCATACTACTACCCTGAACTTCTCCAGTTACAAGACTACTTCGCATTTCTACATTGTTTAAAAAAAGAGTCTCAGACTAATATGTCCAAAAAGGGACTCTTGACTTTGGCACCTAAACCTCTTCTCCAGTCTTAACCATTTCAGTAAACTACATCATCATCTACTCTGCACTTAAGCCAAAATTCTAAGACGAGCTGTTGATTCTTTCCTTCCCCTTTCCCCCACCAGCCCCAACATATGCAATCTATCAGCGCCTGAAGGTTCTTTCCAAATTTATCTCAAATCCGTCCATGGCTCTCTACCTACAGTGTCATTCCTAGACTGAGCCACCTTCTCCCTCACCTACACTGCTAATAACCTCCCTAAAATGGTTTTCCAGATTTCACTTTTGCCCCTCTATAATCCACAGAGTGGCCAGAAAAATCTTCTTAAAACACAAATCCTATAATGTCATTCCTCTGCTCATAACTCTAATCATTTCTTTACAATAAAATCCAAACTCCTTACCATGGTAACAAGGCCCTACATGACCTACATCTTGCAAACTCCTCCAACCTAATCTCCCTGCAACTCATTCCTCACCGACTACACACCGAACATGCTAACATTTCTTCCCAAAACTCCCCGAAGCCTTTGCCTGCCTTTAAGTCTGTGCGCTTGTTGGAATGTTCTTCCCCCAGTTCTCTTCATAATTCATTTTATTCTTCCAAGTTTCACTTAGCTCACCTCCTCAAGGAAGCCTTCCTGATCCTATTTAAAACAGCCTCTACTATTACTCTTTATTCACCTCATAGTACTTATCTTGGTAACTATTTCACTCATTTATTAACTTACCTATTATCTTCAACCTGAAGGCAGTATCCTTATGTGTGTTGCTCACCACTGAACCCCTAGTACCCAGCTCTGTGCCTGGTCCATTGGGGGTGCTCTAGTTACCAAATTACATAATTAACTGCTTCGTGAGTGTTTTTATACTATGGTTCTAAACAGCTTAGACTTATTTAATTTTATTATAAAATATTTCAAGCAATCAGCCTTACACAGAAAAACACAGCAAACAACATGGTACCTATCATCCATTGGTATTTTGTGCTTTACTTGCTTCATTTTAAGAGAAAGAACACTAATGTGGATACAGTTATACAATTACTCAGTCTTATTACCCTCTCTTCCTCAAACACATCCCATCCTGCAGGTAACCACTATATTTCTTTATTCACTTACTACATATTGGTATTCACAACAACATATGGCATTACTTTACATGTTACATAAATGGGTGCATACTGCCTATATAATTCATCAGCTTTTTACTTGATATTATATTTCTAAGATTTATCTCTACAGGTACAGGTAGTCCCGTTATACTTATTTTAGCTGTTGTACAGTCTGTCACTGTGTAAATACACAATTTATCCACTCTTCTGTTGTAAGAATTGAGGTTGTTTTCAATGTTTTTGCTGCAATGAACATGCTGTCTCCTTGTGCATATACAGAAGAGCTTCTCTAAGGAACAAAACTTCCAAGTCATAAGACTATGCACATTTTCAGCTTAACTGGACAGTGCCAAACTGTTCTCCAAACAAGTTGTAACAATTAACACTTCAACCAACTGCACAAAAATGTCCCATCACTGAACATCCTCATCAACAGTTGGTAATGTCAGACTTCATCCATCCCAATTTAATGTAAGAAATAATAGCCTATCATGTTAATTTACATGTCCTTGATTACAACTGAGATCAAGCATCTTTTCAGGTTTATTGGCAATTCTTGTTTCCTTTTACTCTGAACTGCTTATATTATCTGCCCCTTTTTCTATTGGATAATGTCTTTTTCTTATTGATCTAGATGGCTCTCTACATATTCCAGATGCTAGTCATTTGTCAGTGACGTATACTGCAAATATCTTCTTCAATTTGTGTTAAATTTGTCAATCTCTTTCTTTAAGGTTTATCTTTAGTGTGTTTCATTTAACATTCTTCCCTGTTCCAAAACCATTAAAACAGTCTCCTACATTTTTCTTCAGTAGTTTTGCTTTATGCATTTAGGTCATTAACCCACCTGAAATTGACTTGTGTATGGTGTAGATCTCATTTTATCTTTTTGCCCTTTGGATGAGCAATTGTCCCAATATAATTTCCTGAATGATTCTTCCTTTCCCCTATTAATTTGTAAAGTTACCACTCTTGTACATTGTTTCTATGTATGCGTAAATCTGGTAATACACTCTAATCTGATCTATTGCTCTCTTTGTTTCTCTCTGTCATCTAAGGTTTAGTATCATAATAATAATCCCTTATTCTTGAATAACACTAATTTTACAAAGAATTTACAAAGCACTTTCAAATACATTGTCCAATTCAAGCCTCAAAACAATCTTGTAGTAATCAGGTGTTATTATTCCCTTTATTTGAATGAAGAGACTGAGGCTCACAAAGGTTAACCGAATTATCCAGGGCTACCAGAGAGTTAAGTAGAAGATCAAGTCTTTAATTAGCACTTTCTACGATACTCTCTATGAGGTAAGGACAAGGACACTATCTTTCATACAGCTCCCAGAGCTATGCACTTTGTCCACATACAACTAAAACTAACAAAAACTTGATAAATAAACAAATCTTTGACAACTCTGATTGTTGGCACAAACACATCCATTATGCTTATCTTGAAAACAAACTCTATTCCAAAAGTAACCCTGCCCTACCCCCCTGGACTCCAGCTGGCCTCTGCTACTTCAAACCCCAAACACAGACAACGCTGCTGAAGTCTTTACTGTGCACCATTTTTCTTCCATCAGTAGTGGTTTCTTATCAGCCACTAGCACGGCACCTCCAAAGACAGGAGAGAAGTATGAAAATCGGATGGCTCTCTGTGTCTCAGGAAGGGAGGGGAGCAGAGCTAATGCACCCAAACTGGAATCCAACAGTGAAACTCACATACACATAAGCTGTGGACACACGATAGAAAGCAGGGGATGACAGACAGCTGTCCAACAACCCAGCACCTAGTTCAATGAGACACTAGTAGGTACTCCTCAAATGATTTTATCAGGCAAATAAATGAATTTTCAACCTCCGCAAGAATAACTGGTTTCACAGGTTTTGCATAAAGCAACTGAGAAATGTTTTAAAAGGAGCAGTCCCTGACATGTAGAAGCTGCTTGACACTGACAAATGGGTCATGTTATTCTCCCATAAGATATAAACAATCTCATAGAATACCAACATCAAACAAGGTTACTCTGAAGCCTTGATAAAGTGAGACAAAGGCCATCTCATAATTTTGTGTAAGCACAGACAAAACATGGCTACTTGACCATCCACAAAATACCAGGCACACTTCCTCTTCTGGCCAAAATGAGTGATAGCTACTTCTCTACTAATTACAGGTTTTATCTGTGTGCCAGTTTCTCCTCCACGTAGATATGACTTATTCAGATACCCAGCCATAGAATTGCCCCACTTTATGAGAACATCTAATCTAAATCTAACACAGATTCCTTAGACCCTCCCCCAATCACCAAAGTCCAAACCCTAAAATCAATTCTAACACCCCCTTAACGAGACAAACACCCTATTGTTCCCTATGAGCTATGCTCTCCCTTGCTGAAATCAATAATAAACCCAATTCTTGTAACTAGAGGTGTGTCCCTGGCAGTCTTTGGCTAAAGGGCACTGACACAGTCCAAGTCAGACAATCTAAAAGTCCATGCCTTTCTCTTTCTGGAAAGTTCTCCCAATCTCAGTTTGACAAGAACACTCATTTCATTTCTGGAAGTCATCTCAAACTGAACAAAAGAGACTTAACAAATTCCTTTAACACCAAGGACCTGGTTCAATATTCAACTCCAACTCCACCAATAAATATGCACAAAGCTTGTTTGTATATGATAATATGATTCCTTCTAGAGAGTATGCCTTGGGAAGCTAAGTCTGTCTGACTCATCTTCAAAAATCTGTAGTATCTCACACACCGTAGAGGATTTCTTTTATGAATGTTATTAACGTGTTCCTTTTAAACTAGTGGTAGTTGAAATGGATTCCTTAGAATTACAGATGGGAAATCCCAGAAAACCCAAAAACTCAATTGGGGAAAAAAGATCTTTTACCAAAGAATTTTAAAAGATTTCTTCCTCCAAAAGAAACTCCCATTTTTTTCTCCACCTTTACATTTCTTTAATTATATTTCAAACATATATCTTTATATTTTTAAGTATATCTAATATGATTAACACGTTCATGTTTCTTCACAAAGATGTTTAGCTCTTTCAGGAAAAATATAATTATGATGCATTCTTTCAATAGTCCAACTAATTTCCATTTCTTTTCACCAACCATCGTCCTAGTCCCCCTAAAAACTCCTTATCTGTAGCTTCAAAAGTATCCCAGAATATTGTATCCTTATTACAGGACAGACATCTAGAGAGGGCAGGGCCTGAGTTTATTTAAGTGCTTTACATAAGTGCTTAAGTAAACAGAGATTGTCATAACATGTTCCACACTTTTCTTGATCGCTGAAGAACCCTCTTAAGATGGAGACTTTGATCCCCAACTACAAAGATTTTGGTTCTTCCTTTTTTATTAAAACACCTTGGAGCAGAATAGAGGAAAACAGCACAGATCATTTATTCGTCCTCTGACGCAAAAGGATATACTTCAGACTGGTTTAAACATTAAATGACACACCATGCAAAGTCACATCCTACTTAAAGGCATTTGGCCAGTATTATCTTTATCTTTCAACAGGAAAACAGGTGCGGGTTACAGAAGCAAAAATTAAATTCAACAAATTCAAGTCCACACTTAAGGAGCTTTGCAAAACAATATGCCAGACAGGCAGAGAGATCAAACCATAAATAAACGCTTGACTCTGAAAGAGTTAAGTGAAGTGAAGGAGGTTACAAAATGCCACAGATGTCAAGAAGTTGGGAGTTAAGGATGACTGTAAAAAGAACATTCCAGACTGAACCTTCCAGTCCCTCAGACTGTAATTCTGGATGCTTGGACAGGAACATGGGGGTACACAGGTCCTGGAATCTCCACCGTTTAGGAGGCTTCAGCCTGTTCACCTAAGGGGCCGATGACATCAAACATAAATGCTCAGCGTAACTTTATTTTTAAGCTCCCTATGCAACGCAAACCTGAACTCACAGCTTTCAGAAGAGGAGGAAAAATCACTTCCTCGAGGTCTTCTGGATTTAAAAAGATTTAACAAGAATGGCTTCCATCACTGAACAGTTGAGAGGTGGGTGTGGCCCGAGGCAGCGGCGGGCCTGTGAAGGTGCCCTGCCCGGACCTCTGAGGCGAGCGTTAGACGTCTGGCCACGGCCTAGCAAGCCTCTGTTCAGCGCGCCCCTTACGCAGCGCCTCGAAGGGCCTCAGTAAACCTGAACCCCGACGGCCGGGACTCCCGGGCCGGCTCGAGCTCCATCGAGCCGCAGACTGCGAACAAAGAGGAGGCCCGCGCAGGACTCACGCAGACAGGCACCTGCAGCCCTGAGGGCATGGCGCCCTGGACCCGAGGTCTGCGGCTTCTGCGCGACGAGGGCCAGCCCCGGCCCGGGCCTGGACGCCGGGGGCACACGGCGTCGCGGATCCGGTCGGCGGCCTGCAGGCTCTCCCGTGCGCGCCCGGACAAAGGGGACGGAGGTCCCGGAGGGTCCCCGGGGCTGCGAGCCCCGGCTCGTCCCGCCGCCTGGACCCGGCCTTTACCTGCACATCACTCAGCTCCACGCGCAGATACAGCTCGCGGTGTCGCTGAGCCCAGTAGACGTGGGGCGTCAGCACCTGATTCTCCATGGCCACACTGCTCAGAGCGCGGGGACCCTCGGCCTGCGCCTCGCTGCCTCGGGGAGTGCGCGGCCGGCGGGTGCGGAACGCAGGCCGCAAACCTCCGCGCCTCCCCGCGCCAGCAGCCGGCAGGCTCGAGCCGCCCCACGCTCACGGGCCGCGCCTGCGCAGTGACGAGCGGGGGAGCCAGGCGCAGGCAGTGAGGGGCCCCGGGTCCCGGAGGGAAGGGGCGGGCCGAGGCGTGTGTGACGCCAGTGGTGCTGCGGCCGCCTTGGGGGTTGTGGTTGGCAGGTGCGCCGCGCTTCCCTCCCCTCGCCAGGGTCGTGCTTTAAAAATAGGTTTAAAAGTAGAAATGCTGGAGAGTCATAAAGGACCGGTCAGTATGAGAAAAGGGCTTGGGACGCGTGTATCTGGAAGGTCCCTCCCATTCTGTCACTTATTAATTCAGCATTTACTGAGCGCCTGCTAACTGCGCCTTGGTGTCAGAACTAAACTCTGGGGCTGCAGCAGAAAGCCTCAGTCCCCGTCGTCCTGGAACCCTATAATTACAGGCACATTAAGGGGGATGATGGTTATGGGGGAAGCGGTATGGGAAGAGGGTGGAAGAGTGTTTTGAAAGAGGAGAGTAAGTGTAAAACCAGAGGTTTACAGCGCAGCCCCACAGAACCTTATGCGATGATACAAATACTCCATTCTTCGCTGTCCAACACAGTAGCCGCCAGCCATTTGAGGCTTTTTAGTACTTGACTGAAATGTGGCTGGACTGAGAAAGTGAATTTTTAATTTTATTTACTTAAAATCAATTTAAATAGCCACATATTAGCAGCTATACTCATGGGCGGAGCAGGAGGGTTCTCTCTCTTAAAATAGGAAACCCAAATTAGAGACAACCCTAATTTATATCTAATTTATAAACTATCTCATCTGTACCAACTTTCATCTCCACAAATCTACAGTGAAGAATTTAACAGGAAGCAACATTGCTATGAAAACCAGAAGTCTAGGCCAACAATGGAACTCATAATTCAGTTGTTAGCCCCCATCTAATTAGCAAAGTGCTGAGCACAGGCACTGAGAGATGAAAAAAAATGAGACCAGCTCTCAGGAAGCATTTGACTTAGAAGGTGGATCGTATAAAATCTGGAGTGTTTTTAATGTGAATGTGCTAAGCTCACAAAAAAGGCAGGAAAGTAGAAACTAACGGTTGTAGGAGGTCCGAGTGGACATTTGAGAGCAAATCCTTGAGCGCTGGGCAGTGAAATATGAGGAATTTGACGGAGTTGAAAAAGCAGAGGTAGGGCAGTGGAAGCACAGCGCCCAAGTCCAAAGGTGAAGAGATGGGGGAAGTTCTGGGTGCTGGAGATTAAAGGCTTGGAGAGGAAAGGTCACCCTGGATCTGGAAAGACTTTGTTTACTTCCATGGAGGTGTTTGTACACTATCCCACAGACACCTGGGAGTCAAGGACATTTGTTTAACTGGAGATTAGGAAAATCAGGGGCTCTGCAGGATGCCGGGCTTGCCGGCAGGAGTCGAACAGTTCCTGAGTGGGGGCGTCAGGCTGTATATACAAGACGACAGGAGGGCAAACTGTCTGTTGCAGAATGCAGAATACAAAGAAGCTTTATTCTGGCATGGCTTATATACACGTGAATTGCCTACAGATTAGATTCACACACAGTTCTCAAGGACCTCAATTCAATCACTTAAATATTGCCCACCGATCAATACAATGGGACATTAATCGAATACTTAAGTCACATCCGCCTGGGGGCATCTGGTCCAAGTGGCTGGCCTTGAGATAAGACCTCCCTGCATTCCTGAGATACTTGTTCCTGGAATTTAGGAAACTTTTCAAGGTTTCTTTCAGAGTCAGGCCTGGTTCAGGCCTTAGATGGAGACTAGGCACAAAAACACAATCAGTCCTGTCCTGTACTCTTGCTCCTTCTGTCCCAACCGCTCTCCACAGCAGAATGACCTGTCTGTGAGGAGGAAATGATAGTAGGCAAACTGTTTGGAAGTGATGCAATTTGCCACGAATGGAATACTGAAAGCAGTAACCTTGACAGCCTTGAATTTTAAAAATAAAATACTTTTTGAAATGGTGAAAGTATTTTTACTGTATTGCCTTTATTACAATGCAGATGCAACAGCACTTTTTAAAAATTGAGGTAGATAGAAAATGGACAAATTTTAAACATCCACCTTTAGCTGAATTTTTACTTACACATACATTTGTGCAATTAATTGCCACCTAGATTAAGGTCTGGAACACTTCTGGCATCCCAGAGGTTCTCCCATGTCAGTATACCCATCCGTCCCTCCAATAATTACTATCTTGACTTCTATCACTATAGAGTAGTTTTTTATTTTTTTAATTTCATATAAATAGAATGGTTTGTTTCTTTTTGCAGCACAGTATTTCACTGAATGAAAATACCACAAATTATTATCCAGTCTCCCAATGATGTACATTGAACTGTTTCCAGTTTTTAGCTATTATAAATAAAGCTGCAATGAACATCTATGCACCAGTCTTTTGGTGGATATGTGTATTTAATTCTCTTGGGTAAACACCTAGGAGTGGAATTGCTAGATCACAGCATAGGAGTATGTTGAGCTTTTTAGATACTGCTAAACAGCTTTACAAAGTGTTTTGATCAAGTTACATCCCCACAAGCAATGTTTGAAAGTTCTAGTTGCTCTATATCCTTGTTATTTTCAGTCTTCTTAATTTTAGCCATTTTAGTGGCTATGATACAAAAATAAAATAATTTTTTCTAGCATACTTGAAACCCAATAAGCTGACTTCTTTCCAAGGTGTAAGCTTGAGACAGGGACCATGGGTGTAGTCAGAGTAGGATGAGGGCCTCCGGAAAAAGCAGGGCGAGATATTTACAGTCAGAGCAATATAACAATGGGCAAAGAAGTCCCTTTTGAAACTCTGTGTTAAGCATTATGCAAAGTCAAGGTCACACTAATTCTCTATTTCTTTTTTTTTATATACTTCATTTTATTATCATTAATCTACAATTACATGTGCAATATTATGGTTATTAAACTACCCCTTCATCAGGTCCCTCCCACCAACCCCATTACAGTCACTGTCCATCAGCGTAGTGAGATGCTATAGAATCACTACTTGTCTTCTCTGAGTTGTACTGCCCTCCCCGTGCCCCCCCAACATTACATCTGCTAATCGTAATGCCCCTTTTTCCCTCTTATCCCTCCCTTCCTGCCCATTTTCCCCAGTCCCTTTCCCTTTGGTAACTATTAGTCCGTTCTTGGGTTCTGTGAGTCTGCTGCTGTTTTGTTCCTTCAGTATTTTTTCTTTGTTCTTATACTCCACATATGAGTGAAATCATTTGATACTTGTCTTTTTCGGCTTGGCTTATTTCACTGAGCATAATACCCTCTAGCTCCATCCATGTTGTTGCAAATGGTAGGATTTGTTTTCTTCTTATGGCTGAATAATATTCCATTGTGTATATGTACCACATCTTCTTTATCCATTCATCTACTGATGGACACTTAGGTTGCTTCCATTTCTTGGCTATTGTAAATAGTGCTGCAATAAACATAGGGGTGCATCTGTCCTTTTCAAATTGGGCTGCTGCATTCTTAGGGTAAATTCCTAGGAGTGGAATTCCTGGGTCAAATGGTATTTCTATTTTGGGTTTTTTGAGGAACCTCCATACTGCTTTCCACAATGGTTGAACTAATTTGCAGTCCCACCAGCAGTGTAGGAGGGTTCCCTTTTCTCCACATCCTCGCCAACATTTGTTGTTGTTTGTGTTTTGGATGTTGGCCATCCTCACTGGTGTGAGGTGATATCTCATTGTGGTTTTAATCTGCATTTCTCTGATGATTAGCGATGTGGAGCATCTTTTCATGTGCCTGTTGGCCATCTGAATTTCTTCTTTGGAGAAGTGTCTATTCATGTTCTCTGCCCATTTCTTAATTGGATTATTTGCTTTCTGTTTGTTAAGGTGCATGAGTTCTTTATATATTTTGGATGTCAACCCTTTATCAGATACGTTTTTTATGAATATATTCTCCCATACTGTAGGATGTCTTTTGTTCTACTGATGGTGTCCTTTGCTGTACAGAAGCTTTTCAGCTTGATATAGTCCCACTTGTTCATTTTTGCTTTTGTTTCCCTTGCCCGGGGAGATATGTTCATGAAGAAGTCGCTCATGTTTATGTCCAAGAGATTTTTGCCTATGTTTTTTTCTAAGAGTTTTATGGTTTCATGACTTACATTCAGGTCTTTGATCCACCTTGAGTTTACCTTTGTGTATGGGGCTAGACAGTAGTCCAGTTTCATTCTCTTACATGTAGCTGTCCAGTTTTTCCAACACCAGCTCACACTAATTCTCTAGGATAAAGATACCAGACTAAGAATATAGACATCTTCTATGAGGTCAGTTAAAAGTCAAAAGGCCAGGAGCAACTGGGCCTAGAATGCTTGAGTGTTTCACAAATAAAGAAGGGTATCTCAGTATAACCTGTGACTTCACTGTAAACAGCCCTAGCAAGCAGAGAACAACCCAGCCCACCTTGAGGGCAAGGCAGGTGGTACAAGTCCACACCCCTAAGCCATTTTTTCATGTTCTCGAAAAATCCTCATTTGCCTATAAAACCCCCTAGACAATGCACCACCCCGGGCTCTCTTGTCCCCTCCTAGCGTGAGCCAGGAGCTCTGTCTGTCCTCTCACTGTATGTCTCAATAAAAGTCTCCCTGGCTCTCCTACCTTGACTGTTTGCTAAGTTCATTCTTCGACTTCTTGAACAAGAACCTCAGCATCAAACTTTCATAAGCAAGAAGATTGAATCTTGACATTTTGCCTCAGCTGCTCCATAGGAAAGGTCTGGAGGAGGGGGGCCTATGCAGCATGGTTCAACCACCACTAACCTACTGGTTGACTTCTCTGGGCTTGAGTTTCTACATCTATCAAATAAGAGAGTTAGACTCTGCCCCTTCAGTGTTCTTATTAGCCATTTCTAAATAATCCTGTGAAGATGCTAGCTATTGTGGACCCCTCTCTCCAAGGGAAATCTAAGTAAAAATTAAGTGGAAGGAGGAATGAGTGGCATCGAGGTAAAGTATAAAACTAAAAGATGGCCAAGGTGGTCATCTCTGCCATCTTTTATGATGGGTGACAGAGCCAAGTAGCACTGCCAAGTTGAAGTAGGTGTGGCTGAAGGTTTTATGATGATTGGTCAAATGGAAATGCACATTGAGCCCTGCCTGCCCAACCCTCTAGATGCAGCCTTCCCTGCTCCGTTTGGCCCAGGGTCATCTCTCCCTTCTAAGGCCATAGGAAGCATTTATTTGCTGAGTGCTTGCTGTGCATGAAACACATGCTCAGTGCTTAAGACTGTCTTCCTGCCTTCAGCAAGTGGTCATACAAATTCTCCTTGTTCACCTTTTCCAGGATTCCTGGAAGCAGTTTGTCAAAATGAGCTGTAGAATTTGGCTGTTTTGTGTGTGCCTTATCCAGGATTACCTAGCCGATTATCCTAAACCAAAATAAGGTTTCTCTACCTAGACAGCACAAAGCTAAGAATAGAGAGGGAGATGAAGTGGATCAGCCCAGCATCTACTGGGGACTCATGTGCATTATGCCTGCACCAACCTCCTGTGCCAGGAGAGTGGGTGTTACAGACAAGCATTGCTGAAAAAACCTTCCCTTCTGCCTGTCCATCTACCGTTCAGAAGAATGCCCAGAATGCCCCACCTCAGGCTCAACCTTCCTTAGGTATGGGCAGTGACCTTTCCACCCTCTTCAGTTTGACCTACCTCATAATTCCTGGCTCTCCGGCTGCCTATGTGGTTGTCAGGTGCAGACAGCTGGTATGCTACATTTGTGTAAAAATAGTGGACTAATGGGAGGAACAATATACCTATATCATATATATTCATTTATATATCAAAATATTAATGGGAAGTATATGCAAGAAATCAGTAACATCAGTTTTTGTGGGGAAGGAAATTGAGTGACTGGAGGATCAGGATAGGAGAATATTTTTTACTATATACCCTTTGTACTTCAAAACTTTTGAATCGTGTGACAGTATCTTTTCAAAAACTGAGACGTGAAAATCAGCCGAGAAGGCCCTTTTTCGTTATTGCAGCTTCATTTATACTCTGCTGCAAAAAGGTACTAAATGTGGGGGAAGTGGAAAAAGAAACTCTAGCCCCCCATATCCTGTGTGTTAGTGTGCACTACACGCTCATGATGTTTCCTCGGCTGGATGATAAATCTCTCCTTTGCCTACTTCGGGATCCTCTGCATCTAGTGCAGCATGTTTCAGTCGTTGATTGTAATAGTCCTGGAAAAGTTTTAGTGAAAATGGCACACTCAGCTAAAGGCAATATGGATTCATGGAATCATTTTGGAGGGCCAATTTTACAATATGTAACAAGAAAAATGGAGATGTTTATGCTGATTGGCCTAATAGTTTCCCTTTGTAGATTTTATTCTAAGAAAATAATTGCAACTTGATAATGGGAGGAATCTAGTAACTGCAGTCTTGCTCATGTAATTGTATATTACTGATACCAAAATAAAGAGTATGACTTGTACTGCTAAAAAAAAAATCATAAGATTATCTTTTTACGACAACAAAAAAAGAAAATTATTTCAAGGAAGGAAGGTGTATATATGTAAATGTTCATGGTGTAACGTTGGAAATTACACAAGGAAAACGACTAAGTGAATTGTATGACTACACAGCTATGCAAATGGTGAATCAGAAACCAGCAATACTGAAAACATTTATGATAAAAAAATCCAAAAGTTCCATTCACAACTTTATATATTGATAAGATACTGGGAAGTAACTTTTGTTTTTGTTTTCCTCCTTTAGAACCCTTGATCCCACCCAATTTAGGGAGCTAGCATGAGGCAACCATTGCTTTCTCGGAGTTGTAATGTGGGACTAGAGAACAGAGGCATCACATTCTTCTCTTTTAAGCCCAGCTGCATCTCTGAAACAGAAAATATCTGGAATAGTAGGCAGACTAAAGAAAAATTTTCCAGTCAGAGTAGAGAGAAGAAAGTCAAAAGGGAAGAAAGGGACTCTGCTCAGTGAAACTTACATAAATGATACAACCTGACTTTGGAGTTCAGTAAAGCCCAGGAGGATTTTTTTTAAAGGAAGTGAGGGAGTGCCCCTGAGAGCGAGCCTGAGTCTTGCCCCCCGCTCCTCTAAAGGACTTCTCCAAAGCTGAGGGGTATGGTAGATCTCCTCCACCCCCACGCCAAGTTTAGGGATCTGGAGAAAAAGGCCTGCATTCATGTCCAGGCATTAGTGCAAGGCCCTGAAGAAGCAGTCCCCTAGTTTAAAGAGAGCGAGTAGAGATGCAGGTGGAAGGTTGGCAAGAGAGGGACTGAGGCTTCCTGGGTGTTTGTGTAGGTGCAGGAGATTATCTGAGAAGGGCCAGCAATCCTAGGGCAAAGAAGAATAGAGTACAGACTGACAACTAGAGACTGACAGATAACAAATATCTCATTGGGTACATCATCATTGGGTGGTTGGAGGTCACACCTGAGGATTACCTGGTATATTTGTTTCCTAGGGCTGCCAAAACAGTACCACAAACTGGGTGGCTTAAAACAACAGAAATTTATTCTCTCTAGGTTTTTAATAAGCCTCCCATTCTTTCCTATTCTGCAATCACAAAGCATTCTGCTAAGACTCAGACAAGATGCAGTTCAACCCTGGCCTGTGAGACCTATGGGATACATGCAAGGTTTCCAGGGTGTTTGTTGGAGATGTCCCCCTACAGCTTTCTCAGGGTTTAAGGCTTTTTAGGCCTGCCATAAAGAGAGAAAATTAGACTGAAAATCAAGAAATCTGAATTCAAATATAGTTCAACCCACAATTAGTCATGTGACTTAAGCAAGTCTTTACCTGCCTAGGGCTCATTTTTTTTAAATCCATAAAATTATGTATTTTTTGTTTGTTTTGGGGAAGGTCTTTTTCCTCTTATTAAAATGTAAACTGCACAAAGGGATTTTTGTCTATTTTGCTCACTATTGTAGCCCCGGTGCTTAGAAGAACAGTGACAGGCACATGGCAAAGATTCAAATAACGTAACACTTGGCTGAATGAATGAAACGAAGTGCAAGATATTTAAGCGTATTTTGTTAGTGTATGCAAATGCACTCAGAGCCTTAAAACCTTCTTTCCGGTGATGTGCAGAAAATTCATAGCGGAGTCCTAGTGAAAATGACTGTACCTTTCTTTTAGGGGAGCGTCACTACAAAAAGCCTGCGGGAAGACGCATTTAAACTCAGAGTGAATAATTACCTACTGAGTGGAACAGGGCACCCAAATGGATCTTTTTTTAGTGCTCTTAGAATACATCTTAATGACACACACCTGACACATAGTTCCTTGTAATAAAGCATATAGGGGAGGCCCAGCTTTTCCACTGTTTTTGTTCTATGCCTACCACTTTCCTAGCCATCGCCTCAGGCTCCCCTTTTCTCTCCCTCAGCCGAGAGGAATAGTGTAGACCCGGAAAGAAATAGCGGTTCGAGACTTGCCTCTAGTTTCTGATTATTCTGAGTCACTCACTTCCCTGTCCTGGGCCCCCAGTTCCTTCATTATTATGTGTTACTGTGACACACATGATTTTCCTTAATTCAACTAAGTGACATGTTTACTACCTCTTTTACAGGTAAATCATGCCTCAAAAAGATCGAGTCACCTGCTTAAGATCACTCATACTAGAACCAAGCTTTCTGACTCCAAGTTCAGGTTTCCGAAAGTAGTCACAACAAGCCTCTCAGAAGATGGCAAAGCCCCGGCCCCTCCCCTAGGGCATCTCCAGGAAGGGGAAGAGGTTTTTGCCTGGCTTGCTCCCTGCTCTAATCTCAGCGTCTACAAGTCGGTCTGGAACATAGCGAGCACTCAGTATACACTTGCGTAATGAAAAAACTGGATGAGTAGAGAGGCACCACAATTTGTCCTGTGATTTTGAGCAAATCGCTGCCACTGGATTTCATCTTTGTCCCACACCCCCGCTCAGGGACCTTCCCGCGCCTCGTTCGCTCCTCCGGCCGCTAGACGGCACTGTCGTAACGGATCCTGCCCAGCAGGGAGCGGCGGCCTTCTTGGCCCCGCTGCGCCTTTGCTAGTCCGAGGGCGGGTCGCGAGGAACCGGAAGTACTCGAGTCGCCGCCGCCGCCGCCGCCGCCGTCGCCGTCGCCGTCGCTGCTTTTAAGTACCGCGTTCGCCGCCTCGGTTACTACCCGCGCTGTCGCCGAGGGAGCTGCTGCAGCCGGGTCGGGAGTGGAGGCGGCGCGGCATGAAGCGGCGCAGGCCCGCTCCGTAGCACCGTCGGGACGGTCCGGGCGGGGCCGGGGGGGAAGGTGCAGTATCCGCCCCCTCTCGTTCACCTTCGCCCGCGAGGCCTGGGCCCCAGCCCACCGGGGCCACAGCCTCACCGAGGAACCGCACGGCGCGTTCTCCGGTTAGGGCGTCTGCGGCTTACCCGGCGTGCCGCCTCGCGCGGGCCTGAGCCGGCGGCGGGGCCTAACTGCCGGAAGAGGAAGCTGAGGCTCCGAGATTCCGAGTCAAGCAGTGTGCACTGGGCTCCCCCTGAGCGCGCACTGGGCTCCCCCTGAGCGCTGGGTGCTGACCTCCGGTCTGACACGTCCGTTATCTTAATGGAGCCGTGCTGGGGTTGGGAGCCGGGTATTGTCCGGGTTTACAGATGAGGAAGCGGGAACCCACAGAGGGGAAGGGATTTGCCTGAAGTCCGATTGTGGCCGATCGGATTAGGACAGATTTTTCTGGTTTCCCAGCTCGTTCTTTTCTTTCTATTACCTCTCTAGGAGGATTCCCTCCCTTCTCACTGGCCCCCTCTCATTCTATTTCACCCACCGGGGCAGGATAAATTCCTTTTTCAAACCTCTCCTTTATACACTTTTATGCTAAGACTTAGGAGATATATCATCCCCCCAAGTCTCCTCCTCAGCATTCTCTGCTACACCTCTCCCCTTTCAAGATCTTTGCCCGTCTGTGATAACGAACCTCTCAACTAGCTGAGGATCCTGAGAGTGAAATGGCTAGGCATCGTGGCGGCTTGGGGTGTTTAAGCGGACGACTGACCGTTGGATTAAAAATTAAGGAATGACGTTTCAATAGTTCCAAATTCAGGAGTCCTGGAGCTGTTTTTAACCCAACGTGCTCTTCTCAGAGTGAGGGGCTTAGTGCGTGGAAACGTGTCTTGACATCTTAGTCCGTTGTTGCCATGCTAGCGTAACTTCACTGTTTGTCCCCATTTGCCACTGAAGCTTCTTCTCTCATCACATCTTTTTCTATCACCTGCCTGGGCTATGAGAGCCCAGAATTAAAACTGATAACAAAGTACATGTGTAGTCACAGATCCTCCTCTTATTTTTCTTTTACTAATTTCAACAAACGTTAACGCTTCCTTTCCCAGAAAACTTGCCTAATTCTAAATTATTTTCGAGTGTATGTGGACAGGAAAGAAGCAAAAGTAGAGTGTACTTAAAATGGACGATACATTCTTTATCTTGTGAAAATTTCAAATTATTAAATGAAAGTTTGTTCCCTTTCCATGGAAGTGGCCTGTTCTATAATTAGTACTGGTTGTTCTACTGAATCTGTTCTTGTCTCCAACCAGCCCAATATGTTTTACGTAAAATAATACAAATACATTAGGTCAAAGGAACAGGGTCAGCCACATAGAATTTATTAATCATCTGTCATTTTTGAGGAGTTGCAATAGCCACTGAGGAACCTCACATCTGTATGCCATTTATACTTCTTAAAGTTCTTCCATAATTTTAATGTTTGGACATCAGGATTTACATGATTATTAGAAAATTCTTTTAAGTAAATTGGGCTATACAGTTCTGAAATAAGTTCATAATTTAAATTAAAATACAGATAAGGTAAATCAGGCATATATTATGCAAAGAAGAATATTGCTGTATCAGTTTTAAGTACTATTTGAGACTTTTTCGATTTAATATTTTTGGCCACTTATGATCTATTTTAATAATGATCAACAGCATTATATCTTATTTCATTATCCTGGTGAGCAGGATCGGATGGTGAGAGAAGGAAAGACTCCCGTGAGAGCAAAGGGGGCTATGCTTGAAGTTGAGTCACTTGAAAAAAGATCTCTTTGAATGTGGAAGAGATCTGAGCAGATGAAAATACAATCAGGTAGGCACCAAGGAAGGCCTTAAGTGAGGAGGCAGGTGGGGCAGTGAAGTACATGCGCTGTGCTGAGAATATATGCTGAACCTATTTTCTAGTTTTTGAAATTAGAAAACTCAGATCACATATTTTGAGAATGTATACAAGTTATGGAAATCTGGAAATTAAATGATTTAGTAACATTTGTGTAAATTACTGAAATTATATAATATCAGGTCTGCTAAGAAATGCAGAATATACATGTACCATAAACATACAGAGTACCAGAGTGTCATTTGAACTGTAAAACGTGTGCGTGTGTGTGGAGAGAGACAGAAACAGTCCAGAGACCTAGTACAATTTAGGAATACCAGATAAATGTTAGCTGACATAACTTTTACATAGGAAAGATGTCAAGTTAATGATTCAAGAAGCTGGGCAGTAAGGCTTGGGAATTTTCCCTGTTCTATTCCCTAGCCCTGTTCTTGGAAGGCAATGGTTTGGAGTTGAAGTTCCAAATTTAACACAAGGGAAGTTGAGAAAAATGAGTGCAGTTTGTGTAACTTCTCTCACGAGTCCCTCACTCCATTAGAAATCAAACTAGATCCATTGATTTGATAGAAAGTAGGCCTCCACTAGCTTAGATGGGCAAACAGCACCTCTATCGTGGACTGTCAATATCAGTGTGCTGAATACCAGTTGAGCTAAATCACTTTTTCTCTGCTGAGCTATTTGGATTTTAGTCATTGAGGTAATAATATTACAACTTGTATATCTGATATAACTCTTGAATGGGTTTTCTGGCCATTTTGATACTGTTACATTGAAAATAGTAGCACAGTTCACTGTAGCATGAAAAAAAGACACAATATCCTGGCCACATAGTTCAATTCATTTTGCATGCCATAATGCATGTCTGATGAACTGATTCACCGCCTACACCTGCTACTTTTTCTCTGTAGTTGGTAGCTCTTACCATGAACTCCTGTTAACCTGTAAAATTGAGCCTTAAAAGTAACATTGTATTAAATATACAACCACATATTGATTGTTGTTCTGGAGGTACTTAATAATTATGTGAAATTGGTTACATAAATGCAATCTAGTTTCTCTCTCAAGTACACCTTTTTGACATTTGTTAGATCAAAAAGCAGGTTGTAAGGGCTGGTCCTGACCTCTCAGGCCACCCACTCTCCCTTTGAGAGTGAACTTTCTCTTTGCTCAGTAAAACTGTCTTATAGCCTTAAAAGAAAAAAAAGCAGATTACCCCTGAACTTTTGTTTATGTTGCTTTTTGGTAGTGTCATGAATAATACATGTCAGAGTATCACATAATGGCTTATAATATTTCTTGTTATTTTCTCTGATACTTTCTCCTTTTCCATTTAAATATTGAAATAGATAAAGGGAAATACATCCTCTTCTGGATCTATAAAATGAAACATCAGTATATGAAATAACATTGATTTGGGGTCAATCTGGTAAATTGGGTTCAGACTTATTGTCAAAATACAGTAAAATGTTAGTTTTCTGCATGAATGTCTTAAACTAATTTAAGCCACTTGATATTTTTTTCCTCTAATTTCATCATGAGAGTAAAAGTGTAATCTGTAATAGTCACTAAATTCCTCATAGTGTAGAATCACACAAATGATCATAAAATAGTGATGTCTAAGCAAGAGCAGAAAAAAAGAAAAATGTACCACCAGTTAAGTCTTTATTGTTTGGAGTTACATTTAAAAGGAAACATTATTTATGTTATCTTGGGTAAGTGTTATTACAAGTACATTGTGACAATTTTGTTACTGTTTTAATTGGTGGTGACTATTTCTGTTAGCTGAAGAAGTCCACATTTATCAAATATGTTACTTTTTTAAATGCAAAAACACTAACTCCCCTGGCACATTTAGCTTCAGTATTGACATGCTCTTGGATGGAGCATAGCAGCCAACTGGCATATGGCCTGTTTCCTTCCAGTGTGGGAAAGAAAAAGGAATTTTGGCAAGAGACACCTAAGGAGAGCCTTTTACAAATGTTCCCAAAAGGATTTACAGTCACTGTGAAATAGACATGACCGCAACTTTTTTTTTAAATTTCATTTTTAAACAACACAAAAGGGGAACTATTGACTTTCTTACTAGGTATCATTGCAACTGTGCTGAAAAGCATGTTTTTCTGGAGGGTTGCATATCAGACTGTCATTTTGATTAAGAGAAGGCAGGCCTGTGAACATTATGTGCCTTGTTTTTCTAGGAAAATGCAACATGGCAGCAGCAATGGAAACAGAACAGCTGGGTGTTGAGATCTTTGAAACTGCAGAGTGTGAGGAGAATATTGAATCACAGGATCGCCCTAAATTGGAGCCATTTTATGTTGAGCGATATTCCTGGAGTCAGCTTAAAAAGCTGCTTGCTGATACCAGAAAATATCATGGCTACATGATGGCTAAGGCACCACATGATTTCATGTTTGTGAAGAGGAGTGATCCAGATGGGCCTCATTCACACAGGATCTATTACCTTGGTGAGTATGAACTCATAGTTTCTGAGAGGAAATTCTCTCTTAATTCAAACTTAGAGGCTAGATATAATTGGCCAGTTTTGGTGAATAAATAAGTAAATCAGTGGTGGTTTTATTAAAGGAAAAAGAAACTGATTTGAAGAAAATCAGTTTGGGTGCTTAGTGTTGGTTCATCATAGTAACTTTATTACTTGCAGGTAACAACAAATCGTGAGTTGACCATGATCTTACTTTCAAAGTTGAAGATGCCAGAAATTACTTCTTCCTAAAGCTAGTTGAAAATGCCTTTCCTTAGGAATGGTCAGATTAGGAACACAAACAATAAAACCATTACTTTGTCCCCATGCTCAACAGTTGCTGCTTTCATTTTTTTAAACCAAGCCTGGTCTCTTCTTCCCAAGCCCATTCACTCTGTCTAAAATACATTACAGCACAGATTTACTTTTTTGTTTATTAGATTTTTAAAAATTACTTTTCTTCCATCCTCCAAAGCTATTTCATACACACATACATATATACATATATACATACCTATATGCATACATATATATTTATTTAGGGGTATTCTCTGCATTAGTCCACATCAGTAATTATAGATTCATTCTTTTTAACAACTCCAGAGTCTTCCATTATATCATTGTGCCATATTTTACTTAACCAGGCCTGTAATAATGGGTATTTAGGTTTTTCTATTTTGTTATTACAAAAGATGCAGTGAATATCACTGTCTCAGATCATTTTGTACCTGTGTGAATTTACTTACAGGACTAATTCCAAAGAGTGGAATTACTGGGACAAAAGGTGTATGTATTCTGAATTTTGATTGGTATTGCCAAATTACCCCTCCAGTGAGGTTATAGAGTTTATATTCCTATCAGTTTCTCCACACCTTTACCAATAGTGAGTAATCAAACTTTTTTATCTTTTCCAGTCTGATTAGTGAACAGCAATCTCTCATTGTAGTTTTGTTTTAGTTATTATTTTTAAAATTGAGGTATAATTGACATATTAGTTTCAGGTGTTTTCATCATAATGACATAACAATAATTGCAAAATGATCACCGCAGTAAGTCTAGTTAACGTCTGTCATCTTAATAGTTAACAAAAAAATACCTTTTTTCTTGTGATGAGAATTTTTAAGATTTACTCTCTTCAGCAACTTTCAAATATGCAATACAGTATATTTATAGTCACCATGCTGTAAGTTATATCCCTATACCTCATTGTAGTTTTAATTCATATTTCTCTTATGAGTGAGGTTGAGTATTTTTTCACATATCTAAAAGACATTTGTATTTCCTTTACTGTGACTGATCTGTTTATAAGCATTGTTTATTTTTTATTGAGTTGTGGGGTATTTTTTTTTTTACTGACTTAAGCATTTTGTGTGTTTGTATAATGAGGGTACTAATGATTCTGGTATTTTTCCCTGAGGTTTAATTTATCTTTTGCTTTTAGTGCCTTTTACTATGTAGAAATTTGTGATTTTTTTTTTTGTAGTTAAAATTTTACTTCCTGTAGTTTTACATCACATCTAGAAAGGTTTTCCCAACTCCAATATTATATTTCTAAGAATCTTTATATACTGTTTTGTCCCATTGAGCTGTCAAATCAAGTTCCAGTACTATGCTGCTGCTTACTTTTGTTATCATAGCTTTATGTGTCTTACTGTTTGATAGTACTAGTCACGCTTCACTCTTTTTCATACTTTTCTTAACCATTTTTGTTTGCTTGTTTTTCTATGAGAACTTAAAATCAGCTTGTAAGGAAAGCTCCTTCTTTCCAACCCTATTTATACTGTTTTAGGATTACATTTTATTTATAGATAAAATTAGGGAAAATTAACGATCTTTAAAATGTTGAGCTTTTCAAGAAAGTTGTGTACCTTTTCATTTGCTCTAGTCTTTCATATCCATCTGAATTTTAAATTTTGTTTCCATATAATCCATTGTTTTACAAATTTTAAATATATGCTTTGAACACCCATAAGTGTGTGTGTCATCAGGAAAACAAGGAGCAGTTTCAGGAGGGTCAGCTGAAATGATTGTGGGGAATGCATCTCATCTGAGGTTAAATTAGAACCAGTTATTTTATACATGAGGGCTGAAGGCTCTTAGAAGGAGAAGGCTTAAGGAGGATATCACCTTTTGTAAAATTATGAATGGTGTGGATAGGTGACCACAGTCTTAAGAATTCTATAACAAAGTAACTCTGGAAAATACAAAATAGATTTAAAACAAATCAAGTGCTAAAGTAAATGTCAGCCAATCTAACTTTTTACTCAAAAAGGCAACGCAAACTAAGGAACGTTTAGGAAAATACAGGGAAAAAGGAAGATGTGGATATGTATATGGGGGCTCATCCCCAACCTTTACAAAGGTTATCGTGGAAGTTGTCATGCCCTTCCACAGACTATCTTCTCTGCCATTGTCAGAAACACTAGGCTGAGGATCTCTTCCACCAAAAGACACTTTTATTGTTCCTCCTGTGTGATTTATTTTCTCCTTGCATTTTCCCCTAGCTGTTCTGGAAGTGATACGTTTCTAACATCTTTTAGAGTAGAAGGGCTTTGTTTTACTTTGAGTGTTCTTTGGTTCACATCTTCGTAACCATAGTATATTTCTATTTTCTTTTGTATGTAGTATATTCTGTACTGCTGAGATCTTCCTATTCAGTTACTGCATGATTTTACTTAGTATAGATTTTCCTTCATCATTCCCCAGTAAAGGACAAAGAGATTTTTAACAAATCAGCTTTCAGATTCTGTGTTGTTTTAGTAAGAGTATACTCTCATTTAAAACTTATTAGTGATTACAGTTATGAAACATTTATAATGAGGAAAAACTAGAGTTCATTTAGACCTATGTATATTTGTGCTTTAAGTGATTCAAGAGAAGAAACTTAGAAACCTGAAGTTGTCATAAAGCACTCCCATTTAGAATTTCACATGAGTCTATTGCCAACTGAGACTAATAGTTTTCAAAAAACCTAAAAATGACACTTGTTTGTACATCATTTTATACACTTTTATCTTTGTTTTGAGGGGGACTAAGATCTGAATGTCAAAATGAAACCTGAGCATTTTTCTGTGAAGCCTGAGTTTTATTCAAGAAAATTTCTGTGGCATATGGCATGTGCATCTCCTACTTGTTAACATTTATTATAGATCCCATAGAGTGCAGAATTTTGCAGTATATAGAAGCATTATGTACTTACTACTATGACTGCAGTAGGTTACTATTTTTTTTAATAATTATTTTCTCTTAACAGCTATGTCTGGTGAAAACAGAGAAAATACACTGTTTTACTCTGAAATTCCCAAAGTCATCAACAGAGCAGCAGTCTTAATGCTCTCTTGGAAGCCTCTTTTGGATCTCTTTCAGGTAGGATTAAACATTGTTATTCCCCTGAATTGGTGTATGTTTTCAGATACTGCATTTATTTAGAGGCAGAAATTCAATTGGAGTTTTATATTTGAAGTAAATGTCAATCAAAACGAATTAAAATACTTTTATGTTTTGCATATATGACTCTTAAATTCCATTTAATTCTCAATATCTGAAACTAAGGGATATTACAATTCATATATTTTTAAAGCCACCTTCTCTGCCTTTCCTTTCTATAAACTTGCTGGTTATGTAGTTCTCTTATTTTGGGAGAGGAGTTGTTCACATAAAACAAGTAATATATATTTCCAGAAAGCTTTTTATTTAAATCTTTAAATTGATTTGTAGTTCTGATACTTGGTAACAGCACTAAATTAAGGGTTAAGTCACAGTACTAAGTTCAGTTTTTAATTCAATTTATATAAAATCATATCTTAGGGTTTTCTTTTTTCAGTATTTTATCTTTGGAGAAAATGCAGATAGTCTAAAACATACCAAGAACAAGATGATAGGGTTTGACTGAACTGAAATAATGGTAGTTTTCTTGTGGAGCAGATTAATGAATTAAAGTCCTTTTTTTTTTTTAACTTACATTATGGAAAATTTTGAACCATGCAAAAGTAAAACCACTGTGAACCAGTTTCAACAATTATAAAATCTTGGCCATCAGTGTTTCATTGTTGCCTTATCAGTCCCCCTCACAATCCTGATCCCCACTTCTTGTTTTATTTCGAAGCAGAGCCAGAGATGTCATTTCACTCCTAAAGAAATTAGTATGTACCTCTAACAGACACAAATTCTTTTTAGACATTATCACAATGTTATTGTAGTCTCTTTTCATCTCTTGGTTTCCCCTCTATCCTTTTTTTCCCCATTGCAGTTTATCTGTTGAACAAAGAAGGTCTGTTTTGCTGATTGTATGCCTGTAGTATTATTTGTTTTTCAGTTCCTTGCATTTTCTATAAATGTAAATAACTGGTTAGATCTAGACACCTGATCAGAACCAGGTTTCCTTTTTTGAAAGCAAGTACTTTTTTTTTTTGAAAGCAGGGTCTCAAACAGATGTTTGCACACCTATGTTGATAGCAGTGTTATTCACAATAGCCAAAAGGTGGAAGCAACCTAAGTGTACATGGACAGATGAATGGATAAACAAAATGAAATGTGTTACAAACATACAATGGAATATTACTCAGCCTTAAAAAGGAAGGAAATTCTAACATGCTACATCGATGAACTGTGAAGACATTATGATAAGTGAACTAAGCCAGTCACTAAAGGAGAAATACTGTATGATTCCACTTATATGAGGTGCCTAAAGAAGTCAAATTTATAGACATTGAAAGTAGAAAGGTGGTTGCCAGGGGTTGGGGGAAGGGAAAAATGGGGAGTTATTATTTAATAATAGAATTGAGGGACATAGAGTTTCAGCTTTGCAAAACGACAAAGTTCTGTAGATGAGTTGTAAAACAATGTGTGTATACTTAACACTACTGAACTGTACACTTAAATATAGTTAAATGATAAATTTATGTTATATATGTTTTACCACAATTTCAAAAAAAGAATAATAATGTGTGCTTCCATTAAGAGGCATATAGAGCTTTATTTCTCTTCTTGTGATGGTAGCACCCTTTGATCTTTGCCTAGATCCATTAATGTATTATGAGTTAAAAATAGATATTTTATCATTCCTTTTATTAACTGAAATAATTCTATAAAGAGAAACTACTGTTCAACAACTGTTCAGTTATCCTGAAGTCGAGTTCACAATGGACAAGCAGGATGATGTTCAATTCTTTCCCTTCATTTACTATTTTTCAAATAATTTGTTTCCTGCAGTCCTCCATAAGTGATTGGTTAGGGTTTGGGGAAGATTTTTTTGATATCTTCATAAACTTAGAGAGTAAATCTCTTTGATTTCTTTTGATCCATTGACAGTTATTATTCTTATACAAATTGTCGTATTTTTATTTCGTGGAAGCCCCTTCAACTTGATATGTCAAATACTTTGGCATGACCCTGGTGATAGTTGAGACTTCTCTTGCTTTCTGGTATGATGAAGATGTTCCATGCTCATCCTATACATTGCCTATCCCATGCTTAAAATATCCATTTCTCCAAGGAGCTCTGGATCCTTTAGGAGAAATTTTTCTTAAGAGACCATGATCTGGGAACTAGGGATGCTCATTGTTACTGGGTTGGTAATCATTCCTACGTCTTTATTGAACAAACTAGGGAATACATACACACTGTATGTGTGTATTTGAAATGAAGGTATCGAAATGAACTCATATCAACCTTCATAAGTGTATATCAATGATACCTTAATTAAAAGTAAAAAAATAAAGTAAATGTACTCTTATCAATTCAGATAAAATGTAAAGTCAGACTGGTATATATAATTCAAATTCTGTACTCCAGGTTTGTTCTTTAACCTCATTTACCTTACAAATGAATTTCTTTTCTCTGAGGCCAAAGATCCCAGTTTAATCCACAACATAATTACTCATCTCCTTTACCCTACATGGTACACACATCACTTTCAAAGTAACATATCAACACTGTGATTACTCAGTTCTCTGTGTGGTTATGCCACCAGTTCTATATAGTTAAATGCATTTGCTTCCGTTTTGTTTTCAAATATTAGGAATTCCTTTATTTTATTTATTTATTTTTATTAAGCTATTATTGATATACACTCTTATGAAGGTTTCACATGGAAAAACAATGTGGTTACTACATTTACCCATATTATCAGGTCCCAACCCATACTCCAATGCAGTCACTGTCCTTGGGTGTAGTAAGATGCCACAGATTCACTGTTTGCCTTCTCTGTGCTACACTGTTTTCCCCGTGATCCCCCACACCATGTGTACTAAACATAATACCCCTCAATCCCCTTCTCCCACCCTCCTCACCTGCCGTCCCACACCCCTCCCCTTTGGTAACCACTAGTTTTTTCTTGGAGCCTCTGAGTCTGCAACTATTTTGTTCCTTCGGTTTTGCTTCGTTGTTATACTCCACAAATGAGGGAAATCATTTGGCACTTGTCTTTCTCTGCCTGGCTTATTTCACTGAGCATAATATCCTCCAGCTCCACCCATGTTGTTGCAAATGGTAGGATTTGGTTCTTTCTTATGGCTGAATGTATATCATTGTGTATATGAACCACTTCTTCTTTATCCATTCATCTACTGATAGACACTTAGGTTGCTTCCATATCTTGGGTATTGTAAAAAGAGCTGCAATAAACATAGGAGTGCATATGTCTTTTTTTTTTTGATATCATTAATCTACAATTACATGTGCAACATTGTGGTTACTAAACTCCCCACTTCATCAGGTACCCCCACGACCCCATTACAATCACTGTCCATCAGCGTAGTGAGATGATATAGAATCACTACTTGTCTTCTCTGAGTTGTACAGCCCTCCCTGTGCCCCCCCAACATTATGTCTGCTAATCGTAATGCCCCTTTTTCCCCCTTGTCCATTCCTTCCCACCCATCCTCCCCAGTCCATTTCCCTTTGGTAACTGTTAGTCCATTCTTGGGTTCTGTGAGTCTGCTGCTGTTTTATTCTTTCAGTTTTTTTCTTTGCTCTTATGCTCCACATATGACTGAAATCATTTGATATTTGTCTTTTTCTGCTTGGCTTATTTCACTGAGCATAATACCCTCTAGTTCCATCCATGTTGTTGGAAATGGTAGGATTTTCTTTCTTCTTATGGCTGAATAATATTCCATTGTGTATATGTACCACATCTTCTTTATCCATTCATCTACTGATGGACACTTAGGTTGCTTCCATTTCTTGGCTATTGTAAATAGTGCTGCGATAAACATAGGGGTGCATATGTCTTTTTCAAACTGGGCTGCTGCATTCTTAGGGTAAATTCCTAGGAGTGGAATTCCTGGGTCAAATGGTATTTCTATTTTGAGTTTTTTGAGGAACCTCCATACTGCTTTCCACATGGTTGAACTAATTTGCATTCCCACCAGCAGTGTAGGAGGGTTCCCTTTTCTCCACATCCTCGCCAACATTTGTTGTTCTTTGTGTTTTGGATGTTGGCCATCCTCACTGGTGTGAGGTGATATCTCATTGTGGTTTTAATCTGCATTTCTCTGATGATTAGTGATGTGGAGCATCTTTTCATGTGCCTGTTGGCCATCTGAATTTCTTCTTTGGAGAAGTGTCTATTCATATCCTCTGCCCATTTTTTAATTGGATTATTTGCTTTTTGTTTGTTGAGGTGCGTGAGTTTTTTATTTTGGATGTCAACCCCTTGTCTTATATGTCATTTATGAATATATTCTCCCATACTGTAGGATGTCTTCTTGTTCTACTGATGGTGTCCTTTGCTGTACAGAAGCTTTTCAGCTTGATATGGTCCTACTTGTTCATTTTTGCTTTTGTTTCCCTTGCCTGGGGAGATATGTTCATGAAGAAGTCACTCATGTTTGTGTCCGAGAGATTTTTTGCCTATGGTTTTATCTAAGAGTTTTATGGTTTCATGATTTAAATTCAGGTCTTTGATCCATTTCGAGTTACTTTTGTGTATGGGGTTAGACAGTAGTCCAGTTTCATTCTCTTACATGTAGCTGTCCAGTTTTGCCAACACAAGCTGCTGAAGAGGCTGTCATCTACCCATTGTATATCCAAGGCTCCTTTATCATATATTAATTGACCATATATGTTTGAGTTAATGTCTGGATTTTCTATTCTGTTCCACTGGTCTGTGGGTCTGTTCTTGGGCCAATACCAAATTGTCTTGATTACTGTAGCTTTGTGGTAGAGCTTGAAGTCTGGGATCGTAATTCCTTGTTTTATTCTTCCATCTCAGGATTGTTTTGGCTATTTGGGGTCTTTTTTAGTTCCATATGAATTTTAGAACTATTTGTTCCAGTTCGTTGAAGAATGCTGTTGGTATTTGGATAGGGATTGCATTGAATCTGTAGACTGCTTTAGGTAGTATAGCCATTTTGACAATATTTATTCTTCCTAGCCAAAAACATGGGATGAATTTCCATTTGTTAGTGTCCTCTTTAATTTCTCTTAGGAGTGTCTTGTAGTTTTCAGGGTATAGGTCTTTCACTTCCTTGGTTAGGTTTATTCCTAGGTATTTTATTCTTTTTGACGCAGTTGTGAATGAAATTGTTTTCCTGATTTCTCTTTCTATTAGCTCATCATTAGTGCATAGGAAAGCAACAGATTTCTGTGTGTTAATTTTGTATCCTGCAATTTTGCTGAATTCAGATATTAGTTCTAGTAGTTTTGGAGTGGAGTCTTTAGGGTTTTTTATGTACAGTATCATGTCATCTGCAAATAGTGACAATTTGACTTCATCTTTACCAATCTGGATGCCTTGTATTTCTTTGTTTTGTCTGATTGCTGTGGCTGGGACCTCCAGTACTATGTTGAATAACAGTGGGGAGAGTGGGCATCCATGTCTTGTTCCCAATCTTAAATGAAAAGCTTTCAGCTTCTCGTTATTAAGTATAATGTTGGCTGTGGGTTTGTCATATATGGTCTTTATTATGTTGAGGTACTTGCCATCTATACCCATTTTGTTGAGAGTTTTTATCATGAATGGATGTTGAATTTTGTCAAATGCTTTTTCAGCATCTATGGAGATGATCATGTGCTTTTTGTTCTTTTTGTTGATGTGGTGGATGGTGTTGATGAATTTTCGAATATTGTACCATCCTTGCATCCCTGGGATGAATCCCACTTGATCATGGTGTATGATCCTCTTGATGTATTTTTGAATTCGGTTTGCTAATATTTTGTTGAGTATTTTTGCATCAATGTTCATCAGGGATATTGGTCTGTAATTTTCTTTTTTGATGAGGTCTTTGCCTGGTTTTGGTGGTAGAGTGATGCTCGCTTCATAGAATGAGTTTGGAAATATCCCCTCCTCTTCTATTTTTCGGAAAACTTTAAGGAGATTGGGTATTATGTCCTCTATATGTCTGGTAAAATTCAGGGGTGAAAAAAAAATTCAGAGGTGAATACATCTGGCCCGGGGGTTTTGTTTTTAGGTAGTTTTTTGATTACCGATTGAATTTCGTCGCTGGTAATTGGTCTGTTTAGGTTTTCTGTTTCTTGCTTGGTCAGTCTTGGAAGGTTGTATTTTTCTAAGAAATCCATTTCTTCTAGGTTTTCCAGCTTGTTAGCATATAGATTTTCATAGTATTCTGTTATAATTCTTGGTATTTCTGGGGTCCATTGTGATTTTTCCTTTCTCATTTCTGATTCTGTTTATGTGTGTAGATTCCCTTTTTCTCTTAGTAAGTCTGGCTAGTGGTTTCTCTATTTTGTTTATTTTTTCAAAGAACCACCTCTTGGTTTCATTGATTTTTTTCTAATGTTTTATTCTTCTCAATTTTATTTATTTATTCTCTAATCTTTATTATGTCCGTCCTTCTGGTAACTTTGGGCCTCATTTGTTCTTCTTTTTCCATTTCAATAATTGTGTCTTTAGACAATTCATTTGGGATTGTTCTTCCTTCTTTAAATATGCCTGTATTGCAATATACTTTCCTCTTAGAACTGTCTTTGCTGCGTCCCACAGAAGTTACAGCTTTGTGTTGTTGTCATTTGTCTCCATATATTGTTTGATCTCTGTTTTAATTTGGTCATTGATCTATTGATTATTAAGGAGCATGGTGTTACATCTCCATGTATATGTGAGCCTTTTTGTTTTCTTTGTACAATTTATTTCTAGTTTTATACCTTTGTGGTCTGAGAAGTTGGTTGGTAGAATTTCAATCTTTTTTAATTTATTGAGGCTCTTTTTGTGGCCTAGTATGTGGTCTATTCTGGAAAATGTTCCATGTGCACTTGAGAAGAATGTGTATCCTGCTGCTTTTGGGTGTAGAGTCTGTAGATGTCTGTTAGGTCCATCTGTTCTAGTGTGTTGTTCAGTGCCTCTGTGTCTTTACTTATTTTCTGTCTGGTTGATCTGTCCTTTGGAGTGAGTGGTGTGTTGAAGTGTCCTAAAATGAATGCATTGCTTTCTATTTCCTCCTTTAATTCTGTTAGTATTTGTTTCACATGTGTCGGCGCTCCTGTGTTGGGTGCATATATATTTATAATGGTTATATCCTGTTGTTGGACTGACCTCTTTATCATTATGTAATGTCCTTCTTTATCTCTTGCTACTCTCTTCGTTTTGAAGTCTATATTGTCCAATACAAGTACTGCAACACCTGCTTTTTTCTCCTTGTTGTTTGCATGAAATATCTTTTTCCATCCCTTCACCTTTAGTCTGTGTATATCTTTGGGTTTGAGGTGAGTCTCTTGTAAACAGCATATAGATGGGTCTTGCTTTTTTATCCATTCTATTACTCCTTGTCTTTTGATTGGTGCATTCAGTCCATTTACATTTATGGTGATTATTGATAGATATGTGCTTATTGCCATTGCTGGCTTTAGATTCATGGTTACCAAAGGTTCAAGGGTAGCTTCTTTACTATCTAACAGTCTAACTCAACTCTCTTGTTAAGCTATTATAAACACAGTCTGATGATTCTTTATTTCTCTCCCTTCTTATTCTTGTTCCTCCATTCTTTATATACTGGGTGTTTTATTCTGTACTCTTTTACATTTCCTTTGACTTTTTGTGGATAGTCGATTTTATTTTTTGCCTTTAGTTTGTATTTGGATGGTCTGCTTTCTTTGCCTTGATTTTATTTTCTCTGGTGACATCTTTTTAGCCTTCTGAGTGCTTCCATCTAGTGCAGTCCTTTTAAGATATCCTATAGAGGTGGTTTGTGGGAGGCAAATTCCCTCAGCTTTTGCTTGTCTGGGAATTGTTTAATCCCACTCTCAAATTTAAATGATAATTGTGTTGGATACAGTATTCTTGGTTCAAGGCCCTTCTGTTTCATTGCATTTAATATACCACACCATTCTCTTCTGGCCTGTAAGGTTTCTGTTGAGAAGTCTGATGTTAGCTGATGAGTTTTCCTTTTAGGTGATCTTTTTTCTCTCTCTGGCTGCCTTTAATACCCTGTCCTTGTCTTTGATCTTTGCCATTTTAATTATTATGTGTTCTGGTGTGGTCTTCCTTGGGTCCCTTGTGTTGGGACATCTGTGGGCTTCCGTGGTCTGAGAAACTATTTCCTTCCCCAGCTTGGGGAAGTTTTCAGCAATTATTTCTTCAAAGACACTTTCTATCCCTTTTTCTTTGTCTACTTGTTCTGGTACTCTATAATGCAAATATTGTTCTGTTTGGATTGGTCACACAGTTCTCTTAATATTCTTTCATTCCTAGAGATCCTTTTATCTCTCTCTGCCTCAGCCTCTCTGTATTCCTGTTCTCTGATTTCTATTCCATTAACAGTCTCTTGCACCTTGTCCAGTCTGCTCCTAAGCCCATCGATCGCTTGTCTGATTTCTGCATTGTCTTTCCTCACTTCCTTCCTTAGCTCTTGCATATTTCTGTGTAGATCCATCAGCATGGTTATGACTTTTATTCTGAATTCTTTTTCAGGAAGATTGTGTAAGTCTGTCCTATCAGGCCTCTCTCTGGGGTTGTCTGTGTGATCCTTGTCTGTACCACATTCCTCTGTCTTTTCATGGCAATAGAAGTGGTCGCTGGTAGGTGCCACGTGTGTCAGCTGGGAGAATAAAGTCCCTTCCTGCTTGTTCTCCTTGCCCGTCTCCGGGGCCTGAACTGGTTTCTCACACACCGGGAGGCTGTCTCTGGGATAATCCCCTGAGCTGCCTGTGTGCAGGGTCGCCCTCAGCCTAGCCTATAGCACTCCAGGGGTTTGCAGTCTCGCTGGGTGCCTTCTGGTCCCCTTGGTGCCTTCCAGCCCTTGTTATGGGTTCTGGGGCCCTTCCCACTTAGCTGTGCGCCAGCTGGGAGGGGATTCTATGAGGTTGCTGTTGGCGGGGCCTCTCCTCTGCTGTTTCTCAGCAGTGGCAGCTTTGCCAGACCCTTAGTAGTGCCAGCAGGTGGGGAACGAATGGCAGGCTGCTGATCTCTGGGGGAAGCCTTGGCACGGCTGCTTTGCCCAGCCGCTGGCCAGGGGGTCCAGAATTCCCCATGACTCCCAACCTGCTGGGCTGAGTACGCTGGGATGATTTTGTTCCGCTTTTGGGCCCTTGTCTCTTTAAGACTTTTTAAAAAGCGCCCACTTTTCTTTTTTCCCGGGGAGCCTCCTGTGGGGACCTGCTTCGCAGTCTCCGTCTCAGATCCTGCCCTTCCATTTCTCTAATCTCCGATATACCACGCCATGTGTGTCTGTGCTCCCGGTGCAGATCACCAGGGCTGGTTATTTGGCGGGCCTGTGCTTCCACTCCCTCCCCACTCTGATTCTTTTCCTCCCGCCGGTGCACTGGAATGGGGGAGTGCTCAGTCCGGCCGGGTCACAGCTTTGTATCTTAACCCGTTTCGTGAGGTGCTGAGTTCTCGCAGGTGTAGCTGTAGCCTGGCTGTTGTAGTGTATCTTCTGGTCTCTCTTTTAGGGATAGTTGTATTTGTTGTATTTTTACAGATATATATGGTTTTGGGGAGATTTCTTCTGCCCTGCTCACGCCGCCATCTTCCCAGAAGTCTTCCTTTGTATATTTTAAAGCTATGTTATTAGGTGCATAAATGGATAGGATTGTTATGTCCTCCGGATAAATCAATTCCTTTATTGTTATGAAATGACCTTCTTTGTTTCTGGCAATATTCTTAACTCTGAAATTTACTTTAGTATTAATATAGCCACTCTGGCTTTCTTTTGATTAGTATTAGCATGGAGTATACTTTTCTTTTCTTGTATTTTTTTATCATCTTTATTAAGACATAATTCACATACCATACAATTCACTCATTCACAGTATGTTTTTAGTGTATTCATAGAGTTGTGCAACTATCATCATGATATAATTTTGGAACATTTTGTCATCCCCGAAAGAAACCCATTAGCAGTTAACCCGAATCCTCCCACCCTCCCAGGCCTGGGCATCTACTGAACTACTTTGAGTCTCTGTAGATTTCATAGAAATGAAATCATACAGTATGTGAGCCTTTATGACTGATTTATTTCACTTAGCCAATGTTTTCTGGATTCATCCACATTGTATAGTAGGTAACAACACTTTATCTTTATGGCAGAATAATATTGTACTGTATGGCTATACTACATTTTATTTACCATCAGTTCATAGATATTTGTTTTGAGTTGTTTCACCTCATAAGCCTTTATAAGTAATGCTGCCTTTAACATTCATATGCATGATTTTGTGTAGTTTTTGTTTTCAGTTCTTTGGAGTATATATCAGGTAGTGGAATTGCTAAGTCATGTGGTAACTATGTTTAAATTTTTAAGGAACTACTAAATTGCTCCACAGCAGGTGCATCATTTTGCATTTCCACCAGCAGTGCCTCAGGGTTCTAATTTCTACATCCACATCAAAACTTGTTATTGTCTGTCATTTAATTATAGCCAGCCTAGTGAGTATAGTGATACCTTATTATCATTTGATTTGCATTTCCTAGTCACCAATGATGTTGAGCATTTTTTCATGTGTTTATCAGTCATTTGTATATCTTCTTTGAAGAAATGTCTATGCAAGTCCTTTGCCCATTTTTAATTTGAGTTTTAAGAGTTATATATTTCAGATACTAGGCCCTTAACAAATATGTGATTTGCAAATATTTTCTCCCATTCTTTGGGTTGTCTTTTTACTTTTTTCTTTAATTGCAATAGTCATTAATTTATCAGTATAAAATTAGCCATCATTACCTTTGCCAGGAGTTAAGTACTATAAGCATTAATTTAGATCTATAAATTTCAACACAGTTACTTTGTTCTCTCCTTTATGGATAATAGACATTTTTGTGACTTCCTCTTTCTTCTAATTCATCATTTACTTTCATCTGAAGTTCTTTTTTTAATTGAAATATAGTTTATATACAGTGTTATACTGGTTTCAGATGAACAACTTTGTGTTAGTGAGTCATCAATTACATACATTATTAAATGTTCACCATGATAAATATAGTTACCATCTGTCACCGTACAAAGGTATTACGATATTATGAGTTATATTCCCTATGTTATATACTTCCATCCCTGTGATTAAATTATAATTTAAAGTTTGTACCTGATTATCTATCCCCTTCACCTATTTCACATGTCCCTGCCACTTCCCATGGACAGTAACCAACTGTCCATTATCTGTGTTTATGAGTCTTTTTCTGTCTTGTTTGTTTATTTGGTTTTCAGATTCTACATATAAGTGAAACCACATGTATTATCTTTCTCTGACTGACTTATTTTACTTAACACAATACCCTCTAGGTCCATCCATATTGTCCCAGATGGCAGGATTTCTTCTTTTTATGGCTGAATAATATTCCACTGTGTATATATACCACATTTTATCTATTCATCTGTTGATGGACACTTCAGCTGCTTCCATAGCTTGGCTACTGTAAATAATGCTGCAATAAACATAGGGGTATATGTATCTTTCTGAATTGATTTTGTTTTCTTTGGGTAGGTTCCCAGAAATAGAATTGCTGGGTTGTATGGTATTTCTATTTTTAGTTTTTGAGAAACCTTCATACTGCTTTCCATATGGCTGCACCAAGTTGCATTGCTTCTACCTTTTGGCTGTTGTAAATAATGCTGCAATGAACATGGGTATACAAATATCTTTTCATGTCCCTGCTTTCAATTCTTGCAGGTATATATTCAAAAGTGGAATTGTTGGATCATATGATTATTCTATTTTTATATTTTTGAAAAACTGCTATACTGTTTTCTATAGCAGCTGCACCATTTTACATTCCCACTAGTGGTGCATAAGAGTTCCAATTTCTCCACATCCTCACCAATACTTCATTTCTGGCTTTTTGACATTAGCTATCCTAATAAGTAAGAGGTGGTATTTTGTGTGGTTTTGAATTGCATTTCCCTAGTGATTTGTGATATTGAGCATCTTTTCATGTGCTTTTTGGCCATTTGTATATCTTTGGAGAAATTCAAATCCTTTGCCTATTTTTTAATAGAGTTGTTGAGGGCTTTTTGTTGTTTATTTTCTTGATAGTAACCTATTGTTTAAATAGGGACCACCAAAAATATATGCCCAAGTCTTAAAGGTGTCTACAAATGTGACCTTGTTTAGAAATAGGGTCTTGGTAGATGTAATTAAAGATCTCAAAATGAGATAATACTGGATTTCGGGGCCCTAAGTATAGTGACTGGGGTTCTTAAAAGAGAAAGGAGAGGAAGATTTGAGACAAACACAGGCAAAGGCCATGTGAAGACATAAGCAGAGATTAGTTATGTTGTCACCAGCCAAGGAATCCCTGGAGCTACTGGAAGCTGGAAGAGGCAAGGCGCTATTCTCCCCTACAGCCTTTGGAGGAAGCCTGGCGCTGCTGGCACCTTAATTTTGGGCTTCTGAATGCCAAAACTGAGAGAAAATAAATTACTGTTATTTTCAGCCACCAAGTTTGTAGTAATTTGTTACAGTGGCCCTAGGAAACTAATAGATGTCCTTTGATGCACAAACTTCTTACATGTTGATGAAGTCTAGTCAATCTGTTTTTTCTTTGATTGCTTGTGCTCTTTGTGTCATATCTAAGAAACTGTTGCTTTAATCCAGGGTCACATAGATTTTTATCTATGTTTTCTTAAATAAAAGTTTTATAGTTTTAGCTCTTATGTTTAGGTCTTTGATCCATTTTGTGTTGATTTTTGTATATGGTGTGAGATAGGGGTCCAAATGAATTCTTTTGCATGTGGAATCCAGTTATCCTATCACCATTTGTTCAAAGTCTATTTTTTCCCATGAAACGGTCTTAGAACCCTTATTGAAAATCAGTTGACCATAAATGTATGGATTTACTTCTGGATTCTCAGTTCTATTCCAGGGGCCTGTACATCTATCTGCATGTCAGTACTGTGCTGTCTTGATTATTGTAGCTTTGTAACAACTTTTCAAATTGGAAAGTGTGCGACCCCCAATGTTGTTCTTTTTCAGGATTACTCGAAATTAGGGTCAGGTTACCCATATCTGGAAAAAAAGGCATTTGGAACTTAGATAGGCATTTTTTTGAATCTCTAAGTCAGTTTGGTGTGTATTGCCATCTTCATAATCTTCAGTTTTCCTGTCAGTGGATTAGGTATGTGTTTCCATTTGTTTGGATCTTCTTCAATTTCTTTCTACAATATTTTACCATGTTTTGTGTATAAGTCTTGCACTTCTTTGGTTAAAATTTGTTCCTAAGTATTTTATTCTTTTTGATGGTATTTTAAATGGAGTTGTTTTCTTAATTTCATTTTCAGTCTGTTCATTGCTAGTGTAACAGAAATGCTACTGGTATTGGTATGTCAGTCTTGTATCCTGCAACTTTCCTGACCTCCTTTATTAACTCCAACAGTTTTTCTTTGTAGATTTTTAAGAGTTTTCTATACGATATGTCATTTGCGAATAGATATGTTTTCCTTCTTCCTTTCCAATCCAGATGCTTTGTGTTTCTTTTTCTTACCTAATTGCCCTAACTGGAGTTTCTAGTACAGTGTTGAGTAGTAGCAGTGAGAGCAAATATCCCTTCTTTTTTCTGATCTTAAGGGGAAAACTTTCAATTTTTCACTTTTAAGAATATGTTAGTTACAGGTTTTTCATAGATATCCTTAATCAGATTGAGAAACTACCCCTCTATTCCTAGTTTGTTAAGCATTTTTAATCATGAAAGGGTATTGGTTTTTGTCAAATGATTCTGTCTATTGAGAAGATCACTTTTTCCATTATTGTATTAATATGGCATATTACATTGATTGATTTTTAGATGTTGAACCAAGCTTACATTCCTCTGATAAATCTCATGTGGTCTATATAATCCTTTTAATATGCTGCTGTATTCAGTTTGCCAGTATTTTATTGAGGATTTTTGCATATATTATCATAAGGGATATTGGCTTATAGTTTTATTTCCTTGTGATATCTTTGTCTGGTTTTGGTATCGGTAATATTGACCTCATCAAATGAGTTAGTTCCTCTTGTTCTCTTTTTTTTTAGAAGAGTTTGAGAAGAACGTGTCTTAATTCTTCTTTAAACAATTGTCAGAATTCATCAATAAAATCATCTAGTCCTTGGATTTTCTTTGTGGAAAGTTTGTTATTACTAACTCAATCTCTTTAACCAATATAGGTCTATTTAGATTTTCTATTTCTTCTTGAGTCAGTGTCTTGCCAGTGGGTTTCAGCCCCAGGCAAGTTCACTGTGGATTCAATGAGACCGAGGAATGACAATGGAATATTCTTGGGGTGAAAGCGTTTATTACTGGCTTGTTCTCCTGGTGATAGGTCGAGCCCTAGAATTACATCTGCATCCAACTGACTGCAGGTGTAATCCTCCTTCATCTCTGCCTCTGCCTAGAGCACTGGGCAGTAACCACAATGTTGCTCATGTGAAACCTGAGCATAAGATTGTATATCAGTGATACATTAAAAAAAATAATAATCCTTAAGCCTGAGGACATTATTTCAGTTATATGTAAAACCAGTTTTACTCAGATGAGTTCATGACTCACATTTAGTAGTGGTACTGATAGGGAGCTCTGTGCACCCCAGTGAGTAGCTGGGTTTTTTTGCTATGGTGTGTGCCCAATCCACAAAGACCTTAAGGGCGATAAGACACATGTTTTAATGATACCAGCATAGGCAAATCTTGTCCATGAGGAAGGATGCATGAAAGAGAGTGGTCTTGTGATAGGACTATGGCAGGAAGGGGGGTCCTGTCCAGGTATAGTATACCATATCTTTACTCCTCTCCCCATGGGGGTTACTGAGGGGTCTATATATATTGCTACTTGAGATGCATGCACTGGCCATAATGATAAAACAAAACTCCCCAGTGAGATGCTCCTGCCTTCTGGCCATTCAGGATATACTACTGTGATCTTTGGGGGCCACTCTGCTGTTACTCCGGGAATACACAGGAAGCCATCTTCCAGGCCTTGTCCCCAAGATGCTAGGAGGGCCAGCCATTGCTGGTGCATGTGTTGAAATCTCCAAGGCCATGTCCACTCAATGGAGTCTCCAGGGTTTAGTGCAGTTAGTGCTGGCAGCAAGATAATTATTCTGGTGGCCAAACTCTGCTTCAATGATTCCTCCTTGGTTTGTACTTGCAGTTGTATAGGGAAGGCAGCAATATGCATTAGCATGTCTGTGGGGCTCGGTGCTCCTTTTTGGGGTTTCTCATTCAAATGCCGTAGCACTGTCCATAAGTGGACTGACCATCCCTGTAGACTATTGGTTGTATGACTTCAGTCCAGATTTTAACAAACCATTGTACCTCTCTGTCATGCCTACTGCAGTAGGATTGTATGGCACATGAAACTTCCATTTGATTCCTAACTGTTGCACCCATTCTTGTAGTGCATGTCCAGTAAAGTGGGTGCCTTGATGACTCTCAATTACTGTGGTCACCCATAGGCTGCAAAGAGACACTCCAGGCCTCTTTTGATCATCTGTTGGTCTGCACAACATGTAGGAAAAGCAACCAGAAGTCCAGTAGCTGTGTCCACCCAAGTAATGGCATATTGGTACCCTGCTGACATGGGCAGAGGACCAATATAGTCTATCTGCCTCTGACGAGGGGTATCAGCCCCTTCGCTATTGTCCCATGTTTGCTGTGGTACTTGGTACAAGTCCCTTTTAGAGCATGTGACGTGCTCCTGCTGGGCTCTTCTGACTTCTTCAAAGGTCAAAGGCAAGTCCCACTGACAGGCTACAGCTCACATTGTCTTTTGCCCCACATTCAAGAAACGCTGATGTTACCATTGCACCACATCAGAGGCAGGCTTTTCTTCTAGCCAACATACCTAGGCCAATTCATCTGCTTCATCATTTCCTGGGGATGCCCATGGCAAATGACCTGTCACAGGATATATTGTAACTGTTTTAGTCTGACCACCGGGCCATAAGTCTTGCCACAGTTCTTTCCCCCAAATGGGTCGGTGACCAACCAACCAGTTGGCATGGTACCATGTTGGTAGCCAAAGGGTCAAGCCCCAATAGATGGCCAAGCTGTCAGTACAGACAACTATTGGTGAGGGCTCCTGGCTGACCACAAGCCACATTCCCCATAACTCTGCCAATTGACTCCTCTTCCCTTCACCATCTTGCATCCATATTGTCTGTCTTAGAATGGAAAGCTACGGCCCTGCATTTTGGGGGCTGCCCATGGCTGGAGCCATCTGTGTACCATGCATCTTCGGGTATAGGGGCTCTTCCCTCCCAGTAAGGACTCTCTGCTACTAATGGTTCTAAAGTAAATTCCTACTGTTTTTCACTAGCATATATCACTGGCCCCAATAAGTGATGGAGTTATTCACTCATGGGGCTAGTAGAGAGGGTGCTACGCTGCTGTAGGTAAGCACCCTATTTGGCCAGTGTAGGCATCTGTGCCACACCACTCTGGCTTTTGGGTCCAGTCTCATATCCACCCTGTGATGGGGTAGGTGGTTATTACCTTTGTCTCAGCCATTTAAATTCATCCTCTGAGTAGCAGACCTTATTCTTTTGTGCTCTCATTGCTTCAGCCTCTCCTGAGTCTGCTACTATATGAGTAACCTCACTTATGGGCTGCCCTAAATGAGGGGCAAGAATAGCCACTAGAGGCCCAAAGAGGGATGTGGGAGCCATTTGGAGCACAACATTTCTCATTCCTGCAGTAAAAGGCTCCTCCTCTGGGCCATAATTCTCTGGGCTATAGACAGCATTTTTCATGCCTAGTTCCCATAACACCTGTTGAAGCTCAGCATATGTCTTCCATCTAGCAGGGGAGGATGGTAAATCACCCTCATGGGGCCACACAGCACAGAGTACAGCCATAAGCCAATCAAGGAGGGAGTGGTTTCCTGGGGTCTGATGTGCATTTTGTAATCACTGCCTTAAGGCAGGATAAACTGTCAGGGAAGCCAGCTTTCCAATCTCTGATCCAGATGGAACAATTCCATCCACCCCTAAATCCCACAGATACAGGAGCCAAGCTGATATTGACTCTGAGGGCTTCTGCTGAAACTGGGAGCCCAAATGCACCAGCTCAACCTGAGTATAGGGGTGGAGCATAGAGTGCTCCATGACCTGGGGAGGGACCTGCACCTCTCCCTGAGGAACTCTTAGTTGCTGTCTTTATTTTCTTTACAACCACTGGGCATGCTTTCAATAGAGGAGGAGTTGGTGCCTCCAGCAGCACCCCTTGGTCCTTCCCCAGCTCCTCCATTTCCAGGGCTGGTGACACCTTTCTGTCCACTCCCCTGAGTGCCTCCTCTGCTACACCCTTTACCTTTTTTACAGTGCCTTGCAGCAATGCTAGCTCAGTCTTCAACAGCTCTCTTACCTTCATCTCAGTACCTCGCAGCTGGCGTTCTCATGCTACCTCTTCCTGTGCTTCCCTCAGTAATACGTCCTTTTCCTCCATGGCCTCTGCCTCCTTCAGAGCACCTGGCAGTGCTACTGTCTCATTCTGTAAAGAATCTTTTACCTCCTCCACTGGGCCTCGCAGCTCACTTTCTTGCACTGCCTCTTCTTGTGCTTTTTTTAGGGGTCCGTCCTTCTCCTTCATGGCCTTTACCTCTTGCACAGTACCGCGCAGCAACACCATTTCATTTTTTAACAAATCTTTTACTTCTTCCACTGCCCCTCGCAGCCAGCATTCTTGTGCTGCCTCCTCTTGTATTAATGCCATTTCAGTCTTCATTGAATCCACAGCAGTTCGCAGCTTGCCTTCTCGTGCAGCCATTTCTTGTGTTTCTTTCAGCAGCATGTTCTTCTCCTCTGTAGACTTTTTTAATACTGTGAGAAACAGCCAACCCACAGTCCCTGCTGCCTCACGGGCACTCTGTCTCTCATAGGACCTCCTTATTATACCAAGGGTCACCCCTACTGCCTCAGGTGTCACCTCCACTTGCCTCCAGTCATGGGGTGGGGCCCAGCCCTCTAGGAGGCAAGCCGTCTCAGACCACATACCCATTGAGGAACAGTCAACTGCCTCCCCATTCTTAGGGGCAGCCCAGCTGAAGCACCCCTCCCATAAGGGCAGCCTGTTCTGTTCCTCCATCAGCAATGAATCATGCCGATTATGCTAATTGTCTTGCCAATGGGTTTCAGCCTTGGGCAAGTTCAGTATGGATTCAGTAAGACCAAGGAATGACAATGGAGTGTTCTTGGGGTGAAAGGGTTTATTACCCAGCTTGTTCTCCTGGTGATAGGTCAAGCACTACAATTACATCTGCATCCAGCAGTCTGAAGGTCTGTAATCCTCCTTCGTCTCTGCCTCCACCCAGAGCACTTTATATAGTGGCTCAGTCAGTAATAGCTCATTGCCTACGGGTGTGGAAGCAGTAGCCTAGCAGCAGGCCAGTTACATCATCAAAGAGTTTGGGTTCACGTGAGGATCCTGGGCATAGGAACTTCAACTTTCCCCATAGTCAGTTTTGGTGGTTTGTATGTTTCTAGAAATTTAACGATTTCATCTACATAATTTAATTTGTTGGCATACTATTCGCTTATAAGCCTTTTTATCCCTATGAGGTCATGAGCAATGACCCTCTTTCATTCTTTGTTTTTGTAAATTGATCTTCTCTTTTTGGTTTTTTTTTTTTTTGATCATTCTATCTGCATTTGTCAAATTTGTTGAACTTTTCATAGAACCAACCTTTGGATTTGTTGAGCTTTATTTTTCTATATAATTATATACTCAGAGTTACTCTTGGCTTTAATGGTATTATATTAGTCTTAAGAAATATTTAAAACAAAAAGATCATACTTAATAAAACTACATTGAAATTACTAGTTTTTTCTATTGGAGCCGAACATGTATGTTCAAATGTATGTATATGTAATTAAACATTAATAAAAAGTGATAAATGAATATGAAAAACTAGCAGGTTTCCAAGGTTGCCTCATTTTCAGTCTCACCTAACATTATTTTAGATTTGCAAGTATAGATTCATTTTGGCCATCCTTGAACATTGTTTACTTTCATTGTGCTAGCTTCATTTTGGAGTGATACATTTCTGCCAATAAAGTTAGCTAGACTCCTTTTTTTTTTGTACTAAAGTGTCATTGATATACACTCTTATGAAGGTTTCACAAGAAAAACAATGTGGTTACTACTTTCACCCTTATTATTGAATCCCCCCATGCCCCATTGCAGTCACTGTCCATCAGTATAGTAAGATACCAGAGTCCCTACTTATCTTCTCTGTGCTACATTTTCTTCCCCATGACCCCACACACACCATGTGCACTAATCATGATACCCCACAGTCCCCTTCTCCCTCCCTCCCCACCCACCCCCTCTCACCCCTCCCCTTTGATAACTGCTAGTCCCTTCTTGGAGTCTGTGAGTCTGTTGCTGTTTTGTTCCTTCAGTTTTGCTTTGTTGTTATACTCCACAAATGGGGGAAATCATTTGGTATTTGTCTTTCTCTGCCTGACTTATTCACTGAGCATAATACCCTCTAGCTCCATCCATGTTGTTGCAAATGATAGGATTTGTTTCTTTCTTATGGTTGAATAGTATTCCATTGTGTATATATACCACATCTTTATCCATTCGTTTACTGATGGACACTTAGGTTGTTTCCATATCTTGGCTATTGTAAATAGTTTAGCTAGACTCCTTTTTAAAGTATTACTTCTTGACAGCAGAAATCATGTCAGTTTCTCTCATTTATCATACTCAAAAGTGTAAAGGGCTTTTAGTGAGGGAAAGTGTAGATGTAGTTTTTAAGTTAGCCTTTATTAGATTTGTTTTCTTTATATTCCTTCTTAAATTTTATACCTGTATCTAATATTTCTAGCTTGGTTAAACCTCTCATCATCACCAATCACTAATTACAATATTCTTTAAGAGAGATTTTAATAGGTGCTGTAGGTAGGAAAACAAAATGTCCCCAATTTTGTTCTCAAGTTTTTAAAATCTATTTCCAGACAAAAATATTGAAAAAAGTGATAGCCAAATGAGTAAAATAGACAGCAGCTCTAATGTAAATTTCAAAGAGCTCACTATATGTAGCATTGTAGATCAGGAAGCTTTCTGGCTAAGGTTGAATTAGAGCTATCAGTAAAACTTGGGGATATCAGTAAAACTTGGATGGATAGAAAGAAAAATAGCCTTTTAAAGGGAAAACAAAATGGAACAAAGGCCAGAAGGCAGAACATCACATACTGGGTTTTATGTCAATGATGTGACCAGCTAGACTTAAGGTTTTATTAGAGGAATTTTATTAGTAGACGCAGTGGAAAAGTACTGATGACAGCTGATATTTGAGAACTTTGTGCCAATCATTGTGCTTAAACACTTACATATTTTATCTAAGTTAATCTTCACAAAGCAGAAATAGATGATTTATTACTATTTTGAAAGTGAAGAAAAATTACTTTTCAAGAAATAATTTACTTGCCCAAAGTCAGGCTTTTAGTGAGAATCAAAGCCTAGATTTCAAAGTCTGTGCTCTTAACTGCATGTAAAACTGCTAAGTTACATTAGGCTGTGGAAGATCTTGAATGCCAAGCCAAGGTGATGAGACATAATGCTTGTTCTTTAATATTTACAGTAATCATATGGAGACCCTTTATCAAGAAATCTTTCAGCAGACTTCTTGAAATTAATGTCATTAAAGTCACTGGCAAATTTTGGGGTCACTCAAAATATAGACTCAATAATATTGGAGATGCTAGGATTTCAGTGCTAACAGCAAAAAGCAAGCTATCAAATACTCGAATAGGAGAATTCTTTTTCCTTTTACATTAGGCAACACTGGACTATGGGATGTATTCTCGAGAAGAAGAACTGTTAAGAGAAAGAAAACGCATTGGAACAGTTGGAATTGCTTCTTATGATTATCACCAAGAAAGTGGAACATTTCTGTTTCAAGCTGGTAGTGGAATTTATCATGTAAAAGATGGAGGGCCACAAGGATTTACTGTAAGTTGGTGATACTACCCCTTAATCTATTACTACATGTTAAATCCTAAGGATTATTTGCATCCAAATCAGGAGGATAATTAATCCAAAAAGTTCTGTTTACCCACCAATTAAATTTAGTAGTAAAAAAAAAAAGAAATATGGGTATTAATTTTCGATTTTAAGAGTTAACAATTTTTCCAGCAGCATTAATGTACAATTTATAATTTTAAATATAATATTCCTACACTTGGTATGTGTAGGAAGGAAGATACAGTAAAGGCATCAGTGCCCATTTTCTGAGCAAGTACTGAGGAGGATTTTGAAAGCTAACGTTACCTCAAGTTATCACAGCAGTCTGCTTTTGGTTCCCTTAAAAGCTAAATTCATCTTAATAAATGTTGGGTTTTAACCAAGCAATTCTTTATGTGCTATTAGAAAGAATATTCTTTTAATAGAATTGTGGAGCTCTTTCATTACATCTTTATGAACAAAGTATTTTGTATTGGTAAAATTAATTTGAAATATTTAAAAAAGTGTTCAATAAATAAATGTTTAATAACAGCATTTAACACAATAATTACTCTATTTTCTTAAATAAATTTGTGAAATGCTATTATATTGTCTTTATTTCCTCTCCTAATACTTTCTAATTCATAGTAAAAAGAATTACTCTTTATAAGTTAAGACATATGAAAGTATAATTTTCAGAGGAGCAATTATCATAGTTGATATTTTACTTGGAATTATTGTTCATTTTGTAGAAGAGTAAACAAATATGTATGTATCAGCCTGATACTTGCCTTACAATATTGTTTACTTTTTTAGCAACAACCCTTACGGCCCAATTTAGTGGAGACTAGTTGTCCCAACATTCGGATGGATCCCAAATTATGCCCAGCTGATCCAGACTGGATTGCTTTTATACATAGCAATGATATTTGGATATCCAACATTGTAACCAGAGAAGAAAGGAGGCTCACCTATGCGCACAATGGTAATGAATGCATTGTTCTTCGAATCTACTTTGCCGAAAAGTATTTTTAAAGTTTAATTTGCTTTTGCTTTTGAAGTTGATGCAAGCTGGATAATCTTTAAAGTTAAAAGAGAAAGTACAGAGGATAAGAGGCAGGTACCACCTGTATAATGCTGCCTTCCCTTAATGTTCATTTTCAGATGGCACAACAGTAGCATCTCTGACATGATTGTTCTATTAGCCTAGTAAGACTGCCAACATTTCCCCAAAACTGTTGTAATTAAAATTTTAATTTAAAAAATTAATCTTGTTTTTGGGAAACAAACAGAAAAACCTATTACACACTATAAGAACTTTCTGAAAATTTATCTCCCTGTTTTGGAGACCCTACTTAGTTACTTTGTCATAATGGGAAAAACAAAACTTTGCAGAACTGTGTGTATTGTGGAAATACTTCATTTTTACTGAAATGACGATAATCATACTAAGCACTATTCAAAGCACAGAAAAAATGTGGACATTTTCCTCTAAAACATTCATGCATATGAAAGATGGGAAATAGTGTATTTTTTTTGAACACGTGAAGGATGGTCACTAAAAATTCTTTCAACTCTTACCTAATGTAACGTTAACAAAGCTGATTTATTGGGCATCTCCTTTAATAAATTATTTCAGAATGCTATTAGAATACAATAGTGTATTGACAGCAGTGTTTTTTCATCATTAGGAAAATCAGTGTTATAGAAGAAGCATTTTCCTGAACAATTACATTGAAAGAAAGAGTGCTAAATTAGGAATCAATAAATCTGTTCAACCTACTCAATCAATCAACAAAAATACATGAAGTTCCTGTATGCCAGGCAGTGTGGCTGGAACTGAGGCTATAGAATTGAATAAGACACAGTCACAGGCCTCAAAGAAACTATATAGACAAATAATAACAAAACAGAATGATAAGCCAGGGAGTTAAGAGAGGGGTAGTTGTCAGGATAGGTTTCCCAGAAGATAGGACACCTGACACCTAAACCTCAGCTTAAATAATCACTACACATTAGCCAGTACACCCCAGGTGAAGAGACTGCACAATAAAGTCTTGATGCAGAAGGCATTGTGTGGAAGCAGTCTCATGGTGGTGTTAGAAGCAGCCTCTTGGTCCTAACACACAAGGTATGAGTCAGGAAGTAGAGAAAGATAAAGTCAGCAGCTGAGAAGAGCTAGGACGAGTGTAGACTTTATCTTGTAAATGAACATCGTCTTTGTCATGATGTGGGTGACCACTGAAGAGTTTTAGGCAGTTGGATTGTGTGATCAGAGTCATATTGTTGACAAATTGTTCTGGATACTTTGTGAAAGTTGTATTTGAGAAGCACAAGATTAGAGACAGGGACACCAAAGCTTGAGTGTTGCAGTTATCCAGGTTTTGGATATTTTTACTTAATTCTAACTATTAGAATTAAGCCTTTTTTGGTCTAATTTTTTCTTCTGTAGAATTGTTTTACGCACAGGATTATTGTGAAGATTGGCAGAACTTAAAGTAGAAAGCGCTGAAATCCTGCAGGATGCTATAGTAATGTTTTTTTTTTTTCTTTTCTGTGCTTGTAGGTGTGTGGTATATTTATTTTCAGGATTAGAGTAGTAGTTAAAAATAGAATCAAGAACCGGACTATCTGTGTTTGAGTCCCAGATTTGAGTCTAAATATTTTAGTTCCTGGTTTGAGTCTTAAGTATTTTAGCTCTATGACTTTGAGTAAGTTATTTAACCCATCTCTTGGTTTCTCTACCTGTAAAAAGGCATGTCATCATAATGTTGTTACGAGGTTTTTAATGACTTAATATTTGTGAAGTGTTTAGGACAGTGTCTGAAACATAGTAAATGCTACGTAAATGTTTGTTTAGATAGGAGCTAGGTGGAGAGGGACCATCGTCACTCTCACTCTGCTCATTCGCAACAGGTTCCCAGGTGAAAGCGTGCTTTTAGGTGGGTTTGATCAATCAGCGTGTGTGTGTGTTTATTCTCTGCCTAGTGTGATAGAGGAATTTAAAAGTAATGTAAGACCAGCGGCTACTCTCAAATGACCTATCAGGAGAACGAGATGATACCATTTATTCCTTTAATAAATAGCTGAATAATTGAGGTCTGTAGTAAGTGATGGGGAGATACAAATGAGTGATACCTATTCTCATATCTGAAGGAGAACAAAATATAAAACAGTATGGGGGTATAACTTTGGGGTAATTGAAAGATCAAGAAAACTGAGCATTGGTTTTGGCCACAACATTAATTCTAAAATTGATTTGGTGGCAAAACCTGACCTGAACTGACCAGAGGATATTTATAATCTTAATCCTACTTGGTGTGCCTGCTCATAAGTTTGTTGCAAGAATATTGGTATATTTGATTACAGGGTATTTGATTACCCTGCTGGAGATGTTATATAGTTACATAGTAGATGTATAATATATGAAGAATACCGTAAATTCTGAGTTCCAAACACTTCTGGACTCAAGATTTTTGGATAAGGGATTATTGGTTCATATTGCACATTTGTTTCATACAATTACATAGAAAACACAGGTAAGCAAAAATAATATGTGAAACTTGACTGTAAAGTTAAAATCACTGTGTAGTGAATCTGTGGCATCTTACTACACCCAAGGACAGTGACTGCATTGGGGATGGGTGGGGACTTGATAATATGGGTAAATGTAGTAACCACATTGTTTTTTCATGTGAAACCTTCATAAGAGTGTGTATCAATAATACCTTAGTAAATAAATAAATAATTTTTAAAAATTAAAATCACTGTGATATGCTACTATACCCCCATTAGACTAGCTAAAGTGAGAAAGATTAAGAACACCAAATGTTGGAGAGGAACTTTCATACAGTTCTAGTAAGAATTATAAAATAATACAAATACTTTGGAAAACTGGGTGGAAGTTTCTTATAAAGTTGAACATACACTTGTCATACTACCCAGCCATTCCACTCCTAGTTCTTTATTCAAGAGAAATGAAAATATGTGTCCACAAAGATTTGCACCCAAGAATGATTGTCGCATTTTTACTCATAGTAGCCAAAAACTAGAAGCAGCCCAGATGTCCATTAACAGATGAATGGATAAAAGAACTGGTGTATTGTGGAATAGTACTCAGCAATAAACAGGAATGAGTTACTGATAAACATAACAACACTGACAAATCTCAAAAACAGACACAAAGAATATACTGTATGGTTTCATTTATATGATGTTCTAGAATATGCAGGACTAACCTCTGGTGATAGATCAATGGTTGTTTCTGGGGTGGGAACAGATTGAGTGGGAAGGGGCATGAGAAAAACATTCTAGAATGTTGAAGATAGTCTATGCCTTGATAGGATTTGTTTTACAAGTACATGCATTTTCCAAAAATAAGTGGTACATTTAAGATTTTGTAAACTGTAAAGCAGTTTTTTTTGAAAACTTTGTCCGTAATCTATTTGGAGAGAACTATATTTTGATTTCTATCCCAATACCTTTTCAAATGCATATTTGTATAACATTTTTATAAATGAACTCAAGGTGTATATGCCATTTAGTAATATGCTTTTTTAAAATTCAAGTATACTGTAAACATTTCCCCATGTCATGACATCTTATATAATTATAGCTTTGTGGTTTTCTTTTTTTTATTTAGCTATTGTTAATATACAATTACATGAGCAACATTATGGTTACTAGACTCCCCCTATTATCAAGTCCCCACCACATACTCCATTGCAGTCACTGTCCATCAGCATAGTAGGATGTTATAGATTCACTACTTGTCTCCTCTGTGTTATACTGCCTTCCCCGTATCCCCCTACCCCACCCCCACCCCTGCTACATTATGTGTGCTAATTGTAATAGCCCTTTTTCCCCCTTATCCCTTCTTTCGCACCCATCTTCCCCAGTCAATTTCCCTTTGTTAACTGTTAGTCCATTCTTGGGTTCTGTGAGTCTGCTCCTGTTTTATTCCTTCAGTTTTTTCTTTGTTCTTTTACTCCACATATGAGTGAAATCATTTGATGCTTGTCTTTTTCTGCTTGGCTTATTTCACTGAGCATAATACCCTCTAGCTCCATCCTTGTTGCAAATGTCTGGATTTGTTTTCTTCTTATGGCTGAATAATATTCCATTGTGTATATGTACCACATCTTCTTTATCCATTCATCTACTGATGGACACTTAGGTTGCTTCCATTTCTTGGCTATTGTAAATAGTGCTGCAATAAACATAGGGGTGCATCTGTCCTTTTCAAATTGGGCTGCTGCATTCTTAGGGTAAATTCCTAGGAGTGGAATTCCTGGGTCAAATGGTATTTCTATTTTGAGTTTTTTGAGGAACCTCCATACTGCTTTCCACCATGGTTGAACTAATTTGCAGTCCCACCAGCAGTGTAGGAGGGTTCCCTTTTCTCCACATCCTCACTAACATTTGTTGTTGTTTGTGTTTTGGATGTTGGCCATCCTCACTGGTGTGAGGTGATATCTCATTGTGGTTTTAATCTGCGTTTCTCTGATGATTAGTGATGTGAGCATCTTTTCATCTGCCTTTTGGCCATCTGAATTTCTT